>OMPJ01017960.1:23478-38206 GCA_900312935.1 Carapus acus
CAAATAAAATTATTATTATTAATAATAACAACAACAACAACAACAATAATAATAATAACATTATTATTATTGTTATTATTATTAAAATTAAATGAATAACAATAACAATAATAATAATAATAATAATTATTATTATTATTATCATTATTATTATTGTTATTCATTGTAATTATTGTCATTGTCATTATCATCATCAATATTCTTATCATTATCATTATTATTATTATTATTATTATTATTATTATTATTATTAAGGAATCATCATCATCTTCATCATTATCCCTAGACACACCTGTGCCAGGGGCTACACACTTGATATCTATGACCCCAAAACACTAAAGTAAATGAAGGACAAACCCTCATCTGTGCCTCCCTGGTTGATTGGCTCTGTCTGCAAACAAGATGGCCGACATAGCTTGACTCTCTTTTAAGGAGGGTGGGAGCCAATCAGACATTGAGGATCACCACATGCCAAACCTCACCTGTCCAGGGTGCAGCTGATGGACGTCCTGCCGACGCTGCTCAGGTACCCAGTGGCCAAGCCCACCAGGCTCCCGTCCTCTCCGCTGAGGACAACGCGGTCCCCTGCGGCCAGGCCGCTGCAGCGGCTGCTGGCCGCCTCCTGCTGAGGCGTCTCCGCGCTCCGCTGGAAGTGGTGGAGAAACACGCCGTCGGACTGAGGGGTGACGGCACCGCGGAGCTGCAGCCCGCCCAGGCAGGTCCCCTTCCTCTCCCTGCAGAATGGACAGGACAATTAGGAAAAGGGGGATTCTGGGACGTGTGACGCATTGGCGCCCGGCGCCCTCGCCTGTCCTCCGACGTCTGCAGCCACACGTGTTTGCGTCCGCTTTTGGTCTCCATGGTGGCGGCCTCCAGGGAGCAGAGCAGCAGCCAGTGTGAGAAATAGGCGATGTGCGTCTGCGTCAGGTGGCCCGTCTCTTGCGCCAGGAAGTCCCGCACCACGTCCTCGGCCTGCTCGCCGTCTCCGCCGGGACTGCTGTCCAGAGCTCTGCAGCCAGGAAGAGAGGAAGACTGTGAGGTGGACGGCGGGAGAAATGGAGACGTGTGGACGCCGGAGGGGGGGTACTCTTAACCTCTGGTACAGGGCGCAGTTTGTCCTCTGGGGGCAGTATTGGCACGTCTGCCTGTTGGTCAGGATGTCGGGCAGTGGGGACAGGCGGCTCCGCCCACCAATCCTCTCCACAGAGGAGCGCAAGTGATGAACGAGGGTGTTCCTCAGCTTCAGCAGCTCTGACGGTAACACACGCAGAAGAGTAAGAGACACACAGAGCTGCAAGAGCACGAACAACCATACCTCCACCGAGGCCGAGAAGCCTCTCGATGTTACTGTTCTGAGCGTGACTTACAAAACTCGACAACATTCACAAAATTTTGGTACAGCGCCTCCGTGAGGTTATCTGATAATGCATGACCATGAGCTGTGGTCGCAGGAATAACAATGATACAGTGTCACATCAATGCTGAAGTGTGTGTGTGTACGTGCTTGTGTGTGTGTACCTCTGCGGTCCATGTGGCTGGCCACTACAGGGTGGAGGTTTCCTGTCTTCAAATAGAGCAGGAGACCAGCACCAGGATCACTGTGTCTCTCCATGCTCATCAGAGTGTATAAGATCACCTACACACACACACAGACACAGACATACAACCTCTATCTCTTTTCCCGGCTCCTTGTTTCCACGCCTCCTCTCCTCCGTCCTCTTCCCCTCCACAGACCTGACTGCGATGCTCGATGGAGTTGGACTCCCGTCCCGTCTTGAGCTCCAGCGGCATGGTCCTGTCCCTCCTGCCGCCGTTCCGCGCCGCCTGGATCCGCACGTGCGCCGTCACGTCGATCTTCCCTTTCAGGCCGAAACGCGGCGCCCACACGTTTTCTTCGATGTCCGCCAGCTCGGACAGGGTGACCGCGGTCGGCTGCGAGTCCTGCCCCCTGCTGGGGGCTCTGGGACTGAAGGGAGACGGATAGATGACGACGCAGAGGAAGGTGTCAGCCTTTGGACATACTGTATCCTGCTGCTATCAGCACTGTGTGCATGTGTGTGTGTGTGTGTGTGTGTGTATACATCTTGAGGCTGATGGCCGTGGGTGTCTGGGGGCTGAGGTACTCGCTGGCCCAACGCTCCAGCGAGGGCAGATACTCCTGCACCTCCAGGCTCATCTCCTCCACACTCACACCCAGGCTGTACCTGGATACACACATCAGCGCCATCACCGCATACGCTTTTTGGCTTTTTTGCCCGGATTTCTGGCGGTGCGTCTGGCTCACATGTCTCCCAGCCGCTGTGGGCTGTGCAGCGTCCGCTCGGCCAGGCGCTGCAGGTTCTGCGTGGAGAAGTCTTTGGCCATGGCGGCCTGCTGGAAGACCTGATGGACCATGGTGCCATTGAGCATCTGCTTGGAGCCGCCGTCAAAGCTCTGGGACAGACGGGGCGCTCACTTTACGGTTATGTTTGTACAAATTTGTAAGTGGATAAGTGGTAAGTAAGTGTGTAAGTAAGCAAGTGTGTAAGTTAGCAAGTGTGTGATTGTGTAAGTAAGCAAGTGTGTGAGTGTGTAAGCAAGTGTGTAAGCGGGCAAATGTGTAAGTAAGTAAGCAAGTGTGTAATCAGATAGCTGGATAGCTGGCTAGATAGCTAGCTAGCTAGTAAGCTAGATACAGCACATACAGTACATACATTACAATAAAATGAATAAGATAGATAGATAGATAGATAGATAGATAGATAGATAGATAGATAGATAGATAGATTACTTAGAGTAAGTAAGTAAGAAAGTCAATGAATAAATGAATCATTGATTAAAAAACAGACTGAGTCGTTCTATACCTTAAACATGTCCCCCAACACAGCTCGTCTCATGCAGCGGATGGAGCTGGAGATGCTGGTGCCTGACACTAGCGTGTCTGGATGTAGCACCAGGAAGCCCTGCTCCCTGTCCACCACCCAGGAGCCGTCCTCACTGCCGCCCTCCAGGTGGACCACATCTCCCCGCGAGACAGGCGTGCTCTCCCTGGACACGAGCAGACGCTCGGAATGATCGGGGTAAACAACGCAGAGGAGGATGCGCGGAGGAGAGACGCCTTACCATCCGTCCCTCAGGAGGCAGGTCTCAGTCGGGTGCAGGGACCTGGAGCAGGTGATGGTCAGCAGCTTGTGGGAGGAGGTGTCCTCCACGTCCATCACCCAGTATCGGTTGTTAAGGCCTCCACAGAGGATCACGTGGTCGGGCACTTTCCTGCGGGGGCAGAGGAGACAATTTCCAGCAGCCGCGGCTCGGATACGACGAAGATACACACACACACACTGCTCGTCTTGTGAAATCGTCTTACCGAAATTTATGGGATTTGTCCTCCGGGATTCGATCTGCGGCCTCGTCGATGTTCTCAGCAAACCAGCTCTCCTGCAGCTCCTCGCCTGCTGTGCACTCTGATATCATTGATAACATTATCGAGCTTAGTTACGAATAAAAAAGCAAAAAAGTATCCAACAGCAATTTCAACTCCAAAAACCAGCTGTACCTGTGGCGCCCCCTGATGGCCTGTCTGCTAATGGCGCGGCTGCCTGGTCGGTCGCTGCTGCTCTTGGAGCCTCGACGTTCTTGATGCCAACATCCTGCACACAGACCTGCAGCGCCTCCTGCTGCGGAGAGCTGTCGGCGTGTGTGTGTATGCCACGACCTGCGTGTGTGTGTTGCTCCCGGTCTAGTTTGCTCTCTGTTGTCTTCACGAGGTCCACATGTGTGTGGGCCTCTTTGTCCTCCTTCGCCCCCTCTGGCTGTGGCTCTATCTTCTCGGGTCTGTCCAGACACGGGGTCACAGGGCCAGAAGCTGACCCTGTGACCTTCAGGCTGGAGGTCGTGGGGTCGCTTGTAGGACTGTGAGCCTGAGCGTCGGCGGTTCTTGGCCTCTTTGCGCTGTTGGACACATCGGGGTAGCTGAAGAGCCTCTTCTGGGAACTGCAGCGCCCCTCCAGCCTCTTCGCGGTAGGAGGAGGACTTGGGCAAACCGGGGAGGGGTAGTCGACCTTTGACCCCTCCCTGTCGAGGCTTGATCTGCGGGGGGATCTGTGGCCGTTGAGGCTTAGCTGATTGGTTGGGGTCTCAGGCACATAGAGGAGATCTGGAGAGGAGGGGAGGAGATTCTCCAGGTGCCCGAGGACGCTCCTCTTTTGAGGGGACCCTGATCGTGTTTTGGAGATGTCACCATTTTTGGCATGTGGCTCCGACTTTTGCAGCATAGAAACAGCTGAGGGAACCTAAATGCAAGTCAGACGGTGGTAGAGAGCAGAAAATAATATTGCCTTAATATGATATCATATCGTATGGTACGTTAGACCATGAGGACATTAAACGAAAACAGCAGCAAAGTTTTTCTAGACCGGAAAAGGAGGCGACAGCGAAGCGCAGAAAATCATATTACCAGAGAGAACCGGTGATTGTAATCGTTAATTAATTCCTCAAGTACTCACCTGTTTCTGTGTGGAGAAAAAGCAGATGATGTCCCTCTGACCACCTCCTGCCACCTGACATTAACATGGCAAAAGTGTCACTGACAGGAATTTTGTGAGTCATAAACAGACTGAAAATGTGGTGAGGCCATCTGTGCTAAAATGACACAGACTTGTATTTGAGTCCTCGAAGACGTTTTACCGAATCAGTATCAAGATGATCCGAGCGTTTGCCTCCACGTTCAACCTCCATTACATTTAGTTATGAAAGAATGACATCTGCAATATCACAACGGCCCGCCGACTCCAGGTATGTGAGCTTATTTTGCAAGGAACATCCCAGGAAACGAAAGTGATCAGACGTTAGCGGCCGTCTGGACTATGGAAGCGCGGGCGATCGACCTGATAAGGAATCGATACGCGATCAATCAGCCGAATGGTCCGTGTGTTAGCCGACATAACAGAAATCTGAGAGAAGCCCTACAAAAAAGTAAACTCACCTTGGTCCTCGACAGTTTGTTCCTTCTCATGTCGCTTGTGGTCGGTTTGTTACGGTTTATTTCAGTCTCGTCCCGCCGCCGGTTCGAGTCTATGTGAGTCAGCCGCGACCCGCCGCGGCTACGCGGCCAAACAAGCTTCTCTCCCCGCCGCGAAAACTAAAGTGCATCGCCGCCAGCATGCCGAATAAAGTTACATATTGCCCAAATTGTCATATGTCCAGGAGCATATCTCGCGCCAAAGTTCCTATTTCGCGGAACGGAAGTGACGTAGCTATACTTCCGCCAAGTTTGGAATTACGCGGGACTGATTTACTTGGATGCCCCCTGCTGGAAAAATATATCACGACACCTTTTGAATTCTGTTTCAGATGTACATATTTGACACAAAACTATGCATCTAATGAAGTAAATGTGAGGGAGGCGTGAGTTTGAAATAATATTCTTTACAGAATCTTACATATAATGAAGTGGTGTATATTCAAATTTTAGGTGGGATTTGAACTGAGATGAACACACACACCCGCACACGTGCCATCATCACCACCTCAGTCATCAAAATAAAAAATCTCCATCTATGAGTCAGTTTTGCTGCTATTGGATTGTTTTCTGTGCAGTCACATTGACGTTCCCTCGATGTTCATCCCTCGTTGGATGTACTCATCAGATATGTTTGCAATTATCCAGCTGAGTGCACCTCCCTCTCATCTCCGATAAGAGGGCGCACATTTGGAAATGAAAAAGCTGTTTGTCTATCTGTGGGCATGGTGTTTTCTTAAAGTTCGCAGGGTGTTGCACTTCTTGATTCAACACAAAACTCCATCCCAGAGCGACAGCAGGAGATGAATAAATCATGAGGGTGGAGAGGCAGAAGCACCTGGAATATACAAAATACACAGATTCAGAGGTATTTGAGCAAATTGGGTGAGTAAAATACCCCCTGCAGGACACGGACCCGCATAATGTACCACATTAATAACCCATTTATCCATTTTCATCTGCTTCTCCAGGTCCTGGTCGTGCCAGCAGCAGATTGAGCAGCAGAGCTCCCTTACCTGTCTCCGGCCTCTAGGGGGCGCCCAAAGCCTCTCTGACACCACGACAAAATACAATCTTTCCATATAACCTTTTCTTTAAATAAGAATCTCTCCCTCTGTTGATGACTTTGAGGGGCCACTACGTGGCGGCCTTATCAGAGGTCCGAAGCACACCACCTGACCCTGAATGGCTGTGTGTGTGTGTGTGGTTGTGTGTGTGTGGTTGTGTGTGTGTGCGCCTTGCAAATATACCTGAGAGCTCTTGTTATCTCTGAGAGGCTGCTCAGCGCCTTGTTCCCGTTTTTCATTTCAAAGTGCTCCCTAAATTTCTCAGGAGTGTCACCTGAGGGGAAGGAGAGGAGAGATAGAGGGAGGTGAATGAGATGAGAGAGAGAGGGAGGCAGAAGAGGGAGAGGAAAGAGGGAGGAGAGGGAGAGGAGAGGAGAGGAGGGGAGAGAGAGGGAGAGACGCTCAGCTGGATGACTGCAAACATATCTGATGAAACAGAAATGAGCACCGCCGCAAACCACGGTCACCGCACAGAAAATAATGAAACAACATCAATGTGGCCTTGTCATATTGTGTGTGTGTGTGTGTGTGTGCGCGAGCGCACATTTATGTGTGTGTGTGCCATAAATGTTAACAGACTTATGATGCGCACGAAGGTGAGAGCACGTTCACAGCCCACATATTCGCACAACACACACACACTGCATTCACTGTCATACATGGATGGATGAATGGATGGATAGATAGATCCTTTCTTCACACACACCTTCCACTCTATCATGGTGAGTGTGTGTCGTGTCTCTGGTCCTCTGTAGGCCTCTGCTTTGATTGGCACGTGTGTGAGCCTGAAAAGCTCCTGAAATCATTGACAGTGACGCCAAACTGCAATTAAAGTCGACCCCACCCGTGTGTACATGTGTATGTGTGTGTGTGTGTGTGTGTATTAAATAACCCTGCAGCAAACCTCTCAACTCTGCATGGCAGCTCAGTGTGTGTATCATGTGATTGCAGACCCTTTTGATGATGCATTCGCGTTGGAAATGTTGTATTTAGACCCAAAAAGATAAGAATTCTGCACCACAGATGTAGAAAAAAAGCCACGAGTGTGTGTGTGTGTGTGTGTGTGCGTGCGTGTGTGAGTCCTGGTGCATAACTCCAGACTGAATGATCTGAGTTAAATGTCAATGCCCAACAACAACCAGACTAATAAATAGTAGCCCCCTCCCACATATTAGCATACTACAGTAAGTGATGCAGGGTGTGTGTGTGTGTGTGCGTGCATGTGTGTGTGTGTGTGTGTGCCTGCGCAGGGAGAGATGGGAAGTATTTCTGCAAGAGTCAAGTGTTAATAGAAATTTCCAAGTGGTCGAATGCATTTTAATCATCCTCGGTTTCTGAGCTCTTTTTCGTAGAATAAGAAGTGGCGATAAGTGAAGTTTAAAGAAATTAAACCGTGTAAACACAAAACTTCTCCACAAGCAATATATTTGAAGTTAATTCTGTTTCAAATCAGGTTTGCAGAGATTGCTCGAGACATGACAGCATGAATTAAACTGATTTGTTCAGATTAGATTTTTATTCTATTATTTGACAAAGTGATTCTCACACACGCTGCAGCATCCAGGATCATTTTTGCAACACACACGTCAGTAGTGTGTGTGTGTGTGTGTATGAAATGGATTCGTAGGGACAGTTTAGTAGATATGTTCTCTTCTTTTCTATGAAAACTTCTTGTTTGTCCCTCTCACAACCTCATCGCGATTTTCCTGGTGGACTATTTTTCTGATGAAGAAAAATTCTAGATTTTTGTTCTGAATTTCAGTCCCATCTCTCATTTGCACATGATTGTGCATTTCAGGGGAAAGTCTCACGTCTATATGAGGCTTTTTGGTGCTCTGGCACTTTGCAGCTGCAAATCCAAGTTGCGTGTGTGTTTTTGGGTTTGCTGCTGACAATGTTGGAGACAGTCAGACTTTTCTCCCCCTGAAAGATTTGTTTGTGAAAATTGGATTTTGCAGATTTCTGAAGTGCCCACGTCAGTAAAAGCAGGCAGAAATGGTGACAGGAAGCGTCCATGGGAATACAAATGCACTGCATGGGATGGAGGAAGTGTGTGTGGAGAGCACTGAATGTGTGTGTGGAGAAAGCGGCGCTTGGGACAGAAGACATGGGATGGAAGGATGGACTGAGATAAGATGGGTCACTTGGAGAGAATGTCTGTGTGTGTGTGTGTGTGTTTGAGAGAGGCCTTTGTCCCCATTATCTCGGAGCCAGCTCTCATCAGATGAAAGCCAGAAACTAAAGCAAGGAGATTGTCCTTAAATTCAAGTAAAGTGCAGAATTTAAAGGCTGCTTGTCTCGGTTTCAAAAGTGAGAACAGAAAGAAATGCAAAGTCAAACATTGATTTTATCATATCAGTTTGCAAACAGAAACATTAGTGCGACCATGGCAAAAGGTGAGAGGTGAAAAAATTGAGTCTTAATACCTCTATTACTCATCTTATATTATCAACGTATCCATGTACGTATTACCTGATTAAAGGGAATCAGTAAAGACTGAGTGGTGTGTGTGTGTGTAGCCAATTCAGTAGTTACAAGTGTCTCATGAGGAATTAAAATAATCAATGTTTTCCCTCTCTGAGCAGAAGTATGTGGAGCTGTTAAAAATGATAAATGGCACAGCAGGAGTGTGTTGAGGGACGATTAATGAGGTGCACTGGTAACACACACACACACACAATACATATTATAATATATCTCACAATTGAGTAATATATACTGTATGTATAATATATAGTGTACATTTTTCATGTATTAACGTACGTTAAGTATTGAATGTAGGTTAATTGTCTTCACAACTTTAGAATTGCAGTTTGCACTTTTATTTTCATTGAAAATACAGAAACACGTTCTTTTTTTTTACAACAAATTCAGTGTGTCATCAAACCTGGTGGTGTCCAAACAAGTTCGTGGGTCAATTGGTTCCGGCACGCATGTAAAAGGACACATATCTCTCTTTAGTTCCGCTGAATTCATGATTCAAACAGTGTTACTTTGCGTACTGATACAGAGCTGCTATTGGCGCGATAATATGACGTCACAGGGAACAGCTGCAGCCACGCTCGTCATTTACATCTGTGTCATGTTTAACTGCTGTGGTTTACCTGAAGTTAAAAAACTCACCTCCAAATTGCAGTCAGCTCCAGTAAGGGTCGTAACTATTAGTAAAATTTGAATATGTTGAATTTATCTTGACGATTCTGAGTTTGTTTTTGGAAGGTTTACTTGTTTTTTGTAAGGACTGTGGATGTGAGTCATTTAATATATTTGTGTGATATACATATAGTATATTTCCATTACATGTTAGATTATAATATCAATATATGATATTATTGTATAATTTAATTATTTTTTTCGATCTTTTAAATTATTGCGATATTTCTAATCATCTATCATAATTATAAAAGATATATTTGTATACTAGATAATATACCTATCATGATTATAGAAGATATACTTATATATATTATATATCATACTAAATTAACACAGCGCTGCGCAGGTCAGACCAACGTTTGGAAGTCACACTCATGCACAGAGAAGGTGCCCTAGTGGTTAGGACCGCGGACTTCCAATCAAAAGCACCCAGCAACCTGGAGTTTACGTCCCATCCGCGGCTACGACAACGTACCTCCAATCAAAACTACCCAAACCTCCAGGATTCGTGTCCCATCCTAGTCAGCACTCCAAACCTTCCAAAAACCAACTCAGCAGCTCAACATTGTCATGAGAATTTCAACAAATTACAATTTTCTTTTATCCCTATTTCTTTAAACAGTGTCCGGTCTGGGGGTTGGAGACTACCGCTTTAGAGGAAACGTTGTGGATGACCATTATTCCCCATGTGGACAAATTCATTTAGATACACACTAAAAGCTTCGAGACAATGAGTCACATTGGCAGATTCAACCACGCCGGGCAAAGAATCCAAATTGATTAATTCTGTGGGGAAAGATGTTCAACCAACAGATCAAGCCATGACTTGTGCCCGGAACTGGAAAGGGAGAGTGTGTGTGACTGAGAGTGTGCATGTGTGTATGTGAGAGAGAGAGAAAGAGAGAGAGAGAGAGGCCACTGTGCTTGGGAAACAAACCTTCAAAGCGCTGTGGTCTCATGGGAAATTTGTGGTCGTGGATTTGATTTATATGTGATCATTTACCAATCAGGTATACTCAGATCCCCGAGAGCCAAAACAGAGTCAAACAAACAACAATCCCAGTCTCTCCCAGGCAAGAGGAGGGAGAGGGAGGATAATAACAGCAGCAAAGGCACAGAAAGGAAATGGAGTAAGGTATCTACATATCCACAATCCGGAACGTGCTGTGGTAATCATACTACTTTTTGTGCTTTCAAAACAGGCGGATAAAGGGCTAAATCTTTTTAATTGTACATATTTTTGAGATTTATTGTTTTCTTTTTGTGTCAAGTTGTCGTGGATTTCACAAAGCGTGATCTAGATTTGGTGCTGAAAACATCAGGCGGGTGTGATTTACAGACGAGGGAGATTTTGAGGAGCAGCAGGATGTAATCTAGAGGTGAGACGTTCACGGACATCAACGTCTCATCTTCACTTGCACAATATTCTGACGTAAGTACGTGTCCAGTGAGAGATACAATCTCAAATAAAATAAATAAAATGTCAGCAGCACTGTGCTGATTTGCTCGCCATCTAGCGGTGGTTTTATGTAATTGTTTATTTTACGACGAATCTCAAAGCTTCAAGGAACGTATAAAAATAGTGATTCAACTGAGCCGCGGATAAGACCCACTATTGACGAGGCTATTTCAGATTGAACTGTGGACAATGAACGTGGAAACTGAGTTCACACGTGTGCAGCCATACAAAGACAACGTTTTGGCTCAACAAATAATCATTACATACAATCATCAACCACAAAAATAACTAGTTATTTATTCTTACACACCAGCGACACAAACAACCTGACCTGGTGATGCCCTCCATTTGTTCTGACACAATCTTATCTGTGTCCTTGATTAAATGCTGACATCCTCTTTTGGTGTCTGTATCTGTATCATGAAGGGAAACAAAACATAAAAACAGAGCATAGGTGACACAGTGGTGTCACACTATGGTGCGGTGAGCAGGGCCTGCTGCACTCAGGAATGTGTGTGTGTGTGTGTGGGTGGGGTGTTGGTGAGCAGGGGTGTGAGGTTGGCAGGCGACGGGTGGCTCAGTGAATGAATGCTGCCCATATCAGCGATTTCCAATACAGGGGCGAACATTTGTCACAGTATCGGTCAGATGCGAATGAAAACGTTCCACCGACCTTTAAAAATCGCTGAGGTGACAACTCATTTGAGTAAGGATTGTTTAAGCGTAAACAAAGCCATAAGCTGACCTTATCTGAGCCTGAGCCCTCCCAGCCACTGTACATTACTCTGGCAGTCCCCAGAAAACCGATCGCTGTCACACACACGACAAAGGTGTGTCCACACCAAATACTGTATCTCCGGAATGTTGAACAGATCTACTGCGGTCACCATCTCCAACTTACGATGGGTAAACAAAGACTACTGACACAGCACAAAACTTAAAAGTGACTTTTATTTACAAAACGATGGTATCAACACTTTCCACTTCTAATCAAATCACAGAGCAAACGTGGACCAGTTTGCGTCAGGAAAAGCACAAACCACTTAAATCAGCTGACAGCTGGAGCCACATATTGTATGCTTTGCTAAAACAAAGTCCTCAACTCTCTGATGCATCACAAAATCACGTGCAATTCATTCTCAGGAACTATTTTCACGGAGCCCGAACACATTTGGCGACAAAACAGGTTGGCGGAATCAGCCGAAAAACAATTTATATACACATAATTAACCCTCCACCAGCCAAAATGTCCATCAGACAGGAAATTACAGTTTTCTGCCAAAATGATGTGAACAACTGAGCGGCAGACGTATTGTTACCTTGCTGTACATGGCACTCGAAAAACATTAACAGTCATTTCTGCATCCCGCAACTGTGGTGTGAGGCACGTGGCCAGACTTTTGGCTGCACGGAGCAAATGATACGTCATTTTCGCAAAGCCAACATGTAATCCAAAAACTCAGCACCCCAGTGACTCCTTCATAATGGATCCTCCAGTAATCTGACTGTATGCACAACACTTCAGAAATTTCTTTGGTCCTGTGACGCAACATAGGCTACGCTGTGATTCCGTGGAAATATAAAGACAAACCACTTGAGTGGAACTGCGAAGCACCATTTCATTTGATGGATTTGAACAACGCACCGACGTTTACACGTCTGAGCATTTACAGCAATCAGGTCTCTCGGGGATGTCATGGCTGTAATGAAATGGGAATGACATCAGCATAAATGGAATGAGCGTGCGTCGGCTCGGTAACAGCTATGATAGTGGAAATGTAGAGGGAGATACAGCGATGTAAACCATTTAGTTGAAGTAGACTGCCCGCAAGCGCAGATTCATTTCATACTGAGATGATCCAACATTCCGGAGCAGCACAATCTGGCTGATTCTGAGTTGACCACTGATAATCAAGTGTTATAAAAGCGTTTACACACCATTTTTACAGCCAAACATTCATTCATGAAGGAATAGAAGTAATTATCACTCTGAAGGCACCGTCATGTTTGTCAGTATTTAAGCCTGTGGAAACAAAAACGTTCATCCTGAGCAATATTCCACCCTGAGGTGCCACTTTCGGTGCAAGATGTGCCACATTTGGATTCAGTCCCCGGCACATTGCCAGCCCCCGTCTGACAATACGGAGCTTCACGTTCAAAGAAGTGATTAGTTAATTGTGGAGAGAACTGAGAGTCCTTGCAAGTCTGAGACATCTCTGGAGTCGTAGTGTTGAAAGTCACATACAGGAATACTGAAAAGCGGACACATAGCGGAATTCAAATCACGGTTTTCATGATCGTGCCATTTCTCCTGAAAATGGAGCAAAATGTATCCGCTGCAGTCTCGACGAAATGGCCTCCGATCTGGCATTTTGTGAGACAGAAAAAGAAAACTTTGGCAGCCGCAGCGGTTTGATTCTCAGACGGGGTGCTGCAGAGCGTGAGTGGCGGCGGAACATAAACATCCGCAAACAGTGACAAAGTGGCACCAATGCATACATTTACCTGAAATTCCTGCTGAATTGATCCCTGAGATAGAGGCAGAGCAGGACTAAAACACAGATAAGAACCTGAGAGCACAAATATATACCCCCCACATCTGAAACTGCCCCCTTTTATGCTCTTTACTGCTCCACACTTTGACTTCTTTTTACACTTAATACCATGAATGCAGATTTCGGTGTGTGGCTGCTGCCGAGAGGACACACACGATGGCGAGGGAAAAGACAGAACTGTGGACAAACACTGATTCAGACAAGAAAATGAGGGACAAAAAACACAACACCTCATTGTTTCACACGAACCAAATCAAATAACAGCATGAAATATCTGCTGATTATGACGACCTGGTGAAAACGACTCGAATTGAAACAAGAGTCCACAGCTCAAGTATGACAACAATGTTTGGCTTGTGCACTCATGTCAGTGTCACTATCAGCGTAACAATAAAACCTGATAGTAATCTGGGTGTGGCTCGCTCAATATCTCCCTCGGCTGTAGAGGGTGCTTGCAGGTCTTACCGGATGAATTTCAATGTGTGTTTGCAGCTGCGAGAGTCCGTCGGTGGCTTTTTGCTTGTGTCAGTCAAATTCGGGCAAACACTCGCAGCACCGCGCCAGGCGGCTTCGCCGCTTGGCCGCTCGCTGCTGTGTGCCGGCGTCCAGCAGGCCGTCCATGTAGTGGCCGTACTCACTGATGGCGTCCTCCACTCGGGTGATGTACAGCCAGCTGACCACCACCCCGAAGAACTGAGGTGGGGGAGGGAGAGATTGGGGGATGGAAAGAGAGAAGGAGAGCGAGTTGAGAAGGGAGAGAGAGGGAATGACTGTGAAGTGTCTGACAGAGGAACTTTTTCCTGAGTGACGGCGCAACATATGGACAAACAGCTGGAGCTCCTGCTCATCCCTCAGGGGCTCAAGGCACACCCCAGCGTGTGTGTGTGTGTGTGTCTGTGAGTGAGTGTGTGTGTGTGTGTTTGGTGTGAAGCCCTTCAAACACAGGCTGAGGTGAACAGCTGTGTGAACACAAAGTGCACAAACACCCATTAGGTCAAAAAAATATAAAATATGTGGGTGTGTGGAGCATAAGCAAACCGTCACGCATCCTGTGTGTGTGTGTCTGTGTGTTCGACGAATTTCTTAAAAAAAAAACCCTCAAAATAACACAACCACAGATCTTGTTTGAGCACTATTGTTCTAAAATCTGGAGGTTTGATCTTGGATCTCCAACGGCAGATTGGAGCCGATTGTGCCTCGTTTTGAGTTGGTGGCCATGTTGTGGCCATCGAGGGAGCCCAAACGCTGTGTGTCCACTGGCCAACCTCGCACTGACCGTCTGAGGTGCGGGGCTGCGGCTGTAATGACGCTCGGCCCATTTCTCTCCTTTTGAGTTGCTTATCAGGCGCCACGCGGCTGAATGCGGACCAAGGCTTCCAAGCTCGTGTGCTCATCACACTGCAGCCAAATTAGCGGCTACCATGCCAGCAACTCACCGCAGGTTGCTTGTTTGTGGACGCGCTCGTGGGCAAAGTTGACCGAGAGGCTGAAA
>OMPJ01017960.1:38523-53783 GCA_900312935.1 Carapus acus
CAGGCAGGCACGCACGCACACACACACACACACACACAGGAGATGTGAGGCCATATGAGTGGGCCAAATGATTCAAGCGTGCAGTTCGTGTTTTGAAACAACAAATGTCATTATATTTGATCTCCCTCTCTCCGTCTCCCTCTATAATACACACCTACACGATTGAAAACAAGCGGAGCGGCGCTATCTGCTGCAGGTGAGGAACAGTCAAAGGGTGGCGGAAAGAAAATGAGCTTGGACGAGAGACAAAGTGCCCGACTTATTGTTCGCCTCCTCCAAACAAAGGTCAAACTGGCAGGGAGACAGAGGCGTCAAAGCAGACAGAGACTAAGGAGAATTCTTGGCGGTATGGGGGACGTCTCACCTCTTTCTCCAGAGCTTTGTACCCACACAGGGTGTTGACCACTTCTTTGGACTGGGAAGGGGAGCAAGAGAGAGAGGAAAAAAGAGGGGGAGGAGAGGAAACAGTCACCGTTGAACAAAACCTGAAGTATGCCAACATCTTATAATCAGAATGCATCCACAGCAAATGTCTGATCCAGGTGGATGATAATACAAACTTTTTTGAAAATTCAACGAAAGTCAAAAGATCCCCAAAAGAAAATTGTACCAGTGGAGTTAAACAGGTGTGTGTCTTTGTGATATGTCTGTGGGTGTATGAGTGTGTTAGAGACGTGCAGGTGTCTGAGATGTCCTTGTGTTATTTTCTACGAAGATAAATTGTTAAGACAGTAGAGTCCACTAATCGAGTCCTTGCAAACGTTACACCTATATCATGTTTGTCCTTCGCCTCACATCGGCTTATATCATGTTTGTCTGTCCTTATGGCTGAGGCACAATCTTGTGTGTGTCTTTGCTTTTGTGTGTGTGTGTGTGTGTGTCTTGGATCTGCATGGTAGAGTGAGCGAGTGAGCACAAATGGAGACTCACACACCTTCACACGCGCCAGCTAACAGGTGGTCATTATCTAGAGCTCATTTTGGTGTTAACCTCACTCTTTGTGGTGATATGTGGATGAAATCTAACTTACACTTGCCCGACAGTCATTTCATGCATCTAATAAGAAAACCTAAAAGACCTATGAGTGTGAGTGAACACACACGCAATATTGGTTAATGAGTAGGATAAACAGATGTACCAGGTGCCTCAAAATGAGGGACGCAACAAGATTGTTTACACACTGTAAAATTGATGCGAAAGCGCTCAATTGATTTTGGCTTAAGATGTATTAGTCGAGTCTGATCACAGCTGTTCAACAGCACACGCGTCAAACAGACGCGCTCACTCACACTCACACATCTTCAGCTCACAGGGAAGGCAAAACAATCACAGAAAGACTTCACCTTTACAGCAATTCAGGTTTTAGTTTCTGTGCGTTTACCTGAAGAGGAAAAAGTCTAATTTTCACCGGAATGTCAGTAAAACGGACACACCTCAGAAAATGAAGAGACGATAAGGCTCTGAGAGGAAAATATATATATAGAATACTGATTCATCCAGCTATAGAGTGATCTGAGCCAACTAGACGTCCTCGTGTCCCTCTGTAACATCAACGCGTCCCACGTGCAGCTTTGATTAAGTGTAAACATCGGCTGTGAGTGTTAACAGCGAGTACAAATCAGATGTTATTATCCGGGATGAAAATGGACCTCAAGGCACTGTCATTTACTGCAAATTAGTAAAGCCACCATTGTGTAGAAATGAAAAGGCTGACGTCACAGTGCAGATTTAAGAGAATGGCTGCCTCCAAATTGAGTCCACGCTGCAACGATGATGGAAAACAGGAGATACACAGTGATGATAATGACCCAGGAATTATCGCAGCAAAAGGAAGAGAGGCAAAAAGACGGACGGACGGACGGACGGACGGACAGACGGACGGACAGACGGACAGACGGACAGACAGACAGACAGACAGACAGACAGACAGACAGACAGACAGACAGACAGGCAGGCAGGAAGGCGGGCAGGCAGACATGCCATCAGGTTCTGCGGTCGTGTATGACGTTAGTCGGGCTAACTGGTCTAATTACGGAGCAGCATGTGAAAGCTGTGTGGGAGACAATTACCACAGAGTTGCATGCTACAGGAAGAGCTACAGAGAGGGAAAAGTTGACCTTTTAGCCATTATCTTATGCTTACTGCTGTTGTGATAATCAAATCGTGACCATGCAAAGTCTCCACTTGAGACTGCCTGTCCAGACATCTCGGCTTGTCTAAGACACTTGCTCTCCGATTTTTTGTCGTTATGTATTTGACTAGAATCTTATCTTAACGACTTTTCTCTTCAGCTGAGGTTCGGGAGGGACAGATACAGGCCAGAGTATAAGGACAGAACCTACTCAAGATGCCTGCCCATATGTATCAACTCAGTGAATGAGTAAAAACCCATCCTGATCACTTCATGTGCAGTGGAGTCGAGTGCAGAGGCACTGGGGAGTACTGAGGAGCAGTTTGGAGTTAAGTGTCTTGCTAAAGCACACCTCAACTCTGGACTTCCAGCAGAACCATAAAATCATGGATGAGACGACACTATACCGCCATTTGAGGACAAAATCAATATTCCCAATTCATCACACCAACCAACCGGATCCAGGTCCTTGGTTACAATTAGGCAGCCTTGGTTACAATCTATGGCAGGAGGACAGGGCGGGGAGAGGCGGGGTTTCCCACGGGGCCATGGTCTGTGCCGGGATTTATGCCTTGGGTGAAGGTTAGCGCCATCCTTCCTATTAACACAAATCAACCTCGGTGCGGCGGCGGTGGAAGTGCTTACCTCTGTGCTAACGCAGCAGGTGTAGGGGACCCCGCAGGATAAGGGTCCGCGGCCGGAGCAGTTATGGTACATGTTGACCTCCCAGTCCTTGAACTCCTTACCGCCACAACACTTGAACTAAACAGGAGACGGGAACAGGTGAGGACACAGGAAGGGAGCAGGGAACAGAGGGAAAGAGACAATGACCATTTCATCGCCCCCTGATGAGTGCGGGTGCAGATTTGTACGTTTTCCACGACTGTTGACAAACACATGGTAGGGTCTAATTATGGTTGCGCCAAAATGGCTGGCTGTGATTCCTCTTTGTTGCCCAGTAACAATGAGGTTCTGCAGGTGTGATGGCATGGTCGTAACCAAATCCAGTATGTCTCCAACAGCATGACAACGAAATGGACAAAAGTTGTGTCCATTAGTGTGAGAGTGGCTGTGCCAGGCGCAGAAGCTGCATGGTCCGTCTCACCCATGTCTTTGTCCGACTGGCAGCTGCGGGAAACATTTGGCAAAGGTCCTCTGCTGACCAGCCTGGAATGTGACTTATTGAAGGACATGTCTCGTAAATCAGATGATACGTCAGCAGTCAGAGCCAGACTAAGATGTCATTCTGAACAACAGGAGGAAGGAAGAGATTTTAAAAGGGAGGGGAACAGAGAGAGAGGGGAACAGATCAAGAGAGGGAAAGAGGAAGTGAGGCCAAATAAAAAGGAAAGTGAGACTGGACGATGGGGAGACTGGACGATAAGAGAAAAATGGACAAAATGAATGTATGTGTGTGCCAGCTGCTGTAATCAAGAGCAATGTTGCAGGAAGCGTATTCCATCCAACACTTGTGCTGCTCCCTTAACGGCGCGGGGATGTAAACGGAGTCATCGGGCAAAAAGGTCGATGGTCAGACGCTTACACGAGTGCTAACACGTTATGATTGCAAAGTGAAAGCGTGAAGGCGAGAACAGATCCCAACCCGAGGTGAGGCTCCTTAACTCCACTCCACAAATGGAGCACAGATGAGGGGAAGCGGGAACAGAGCGCGATGGATTCGACTTCTCAATCCGCTCTGGCCGCTGCAGTGGCTCGGTGGGCTCCGCCTCCTCTGCCTGACTGACAGGACACACATTTGCACTGGCAACAGGCGCCGACCCTGACTGACGGCTCGGAGCGACCTCCTCCTCCGCAATCCTCTTTCCTGCCCTGCAGCTTTTCACTCAAAAGTGCCAAGGTGCATGCGTGTGCGTGCTCGAGTGTGTGTGTGTCTGTGTGTGTGTGTGTGAATGTGTGTGTGGCAGCAATCACGCCAGTTGCCACTGATGATATGATGAAGCACAGACGCTTGACTAATTCTATCATTAGAATGATTTCTCATTTGTGATTTATTCCTAAATACAAAATTCTACTGATATGTAGTGAAATTGCACATAAAAAAACAAGAGTTGAGACTTGTGTGACAATATTTTTCTCCTGCATCCTGTTAAGGTCACTCCGGTAGGAGGTAATGAGATCCCGGTACATATTAGTTGGTGATAATTACTGTTATTGACTGCGTGATAATTTACGGAAGCGAGACGTTTTTAATTACACCCCTTATGTGTTCACACGCACCGGAAGCTGTCAGATCTGGGTCAAGCCTTTCTAGTCACGTTTGTTTTCAGGTCCTCCTTCCCCCGCTGCCAGAAATCGTTTCTCAGACTTCCCGTTACCAACAGACACTTCTCTCTAACAGACATGGTGATTTCAACCTCACTCGTGAACAAAGGATGCAAATACCATGTTTTCTGGGGACAGAACTGGAGCCATTTTCCTCTGATCTGGATTTGGATATTGGACGTCAACGTTACAAATGCCCCGCTTGTTCGGGCATGGACCCGCGCCAAGTGGACAGTTGCTCGTTCGGGGCGATCCGAGTGTGTGTTTGACATTCTGGGAACCATTTCTGCCATTATCCATCTCCAGCTTTGGCACAGCCTTGCAGGAACATGCCGAGTCCTGCCTAGAACAAGAGTGGGATCCATTGAAATCACCACCACCACCACCATGCAATCAGATGGAGACAGGGGCTGTGTGAGCTTTAGGGATAGCGTAGCTTCTTGTACATCAGTAGCTCACCAGCTGGCACTGTTGTGCTTAGAACTCTACAGATTGCTCTCCCGCTGATGAAACAAACACCGCCAGGCCGAACTGAGACAAAGGAGATAAAGTTATCCATTAAGCGGCAGCGCCACTTAGTTTGGATTCTATTATTAAAAGCCCAGGCTGTTTGACAGTCGGCAGAGTGGGAAATGGTTTTGCCTCGAGGAGCATCAAGTATTTCTATATTTAGGAATAAACATGTTTCAAAAGGCTTTTTCTTGCAGGACGACCACCGCCGAAACGTTTTTCTCGGCAGGGAAAGAACTTGAATGCGGAATGCCACGTCAATTACTCCGGTCCAATCCTTGAAAAAGGACGTGACAAAAAGATGGTGAATCGCCGATATTAATCTCAGCCTCTCCTTCCACACAAAACATGAACAGAGCGACTTTGTATTGCTCTTACTTTTTAATGAGCGACGCAACAATTAGGACTCTTCTCTTGTCCCGCTCATCGATGAATTGGTCGATGCATTGAGGACATTTTACAGACAAGTATCTCCGGCAAACTACACCGCAGTCATTTCACCTGTGCTGCTCCGGAGCGATTTATCCACAGAAAGAAAAATCTATGGGATGACAAAAGTTGATGTCGAATAGCTTGTGGCGTGTCAGCAAATCCTTGCTCGCTCAGACATATACCGTCTCAAGACTGGAGACAAACACACCACACTGCGGGCAACAGACAACAATGAGTGTCAGGAAGAGCCATGGATGCCTAAAACGCCAGCAGGTGTACAAAAGTAAAGACACCGACATCAGGAGTCCATTTTTATTTGTACCTAGCCACCCGCAATTCAATACAACAGAGCCGTGCAGGTGGTGGCTTGGAAGGAGTTATTACTGTGATGGTGATAATTGTTTATCCTTAGCCACACACACTCTCGTAAGGCAAACGACTACACAACACACAGCCTTTGGAGACACACAGGGAAAAAGTGCAAACTGCGACACAAAATGTCACAGAGGAGCAGGCACACACAATTGATTGATGAACAATCTGGACTTCGAACAACACTCTACAGTGATACACACAAACGCACACAATTTGTGATTGTACGCATGTAAGTGTGTCGATTCCAATTTCGGTACTCATCCTCGGCTCCACAAAGTTTGTCTTCAGGGCGCCTCGGGTGCTGCCCTGCTCGTGTTTGTCACATAGATTTATAGATGTGACTAACAAGACTGATGAGACGAGCGGCTCTTCTCCGTAACTCACTTTAATAGCCACAATTATTCCACGTGTCGATACCCATTCATGCACAGAGGAGTAGCCACTGTTTTGTTTTTTCAACTAATTAACTGCGCATCAAAATCACGTCTACTGCGTATTCGATGTAAGAAATGAAAAGATTGGTCTTAATCATTATGTTTCAACTACCGTCTGTCATGACATATTAAAAACACTGTGCTATTTTTGATTCATGGAAAAATCTAATGCAATTGCACATCATATACTGTACATCAGAGGCACAAACTGGTATCGTGGCACGGTAACGAATTCATTCGAATGTGAAGCCACATTATGCATCAGGTAACTCTCCTGTGGTAAATAAATGACTCCATGCTCTAAATGTCCCTATTGATTCCAGTGCAGTGACACTTTGTTCCATTAAAAAAAAAAAAAAAAAGTTGCTGCAGAGGCAGAAAAAAGACAATCGCTACAGCTGCCACATACTGTGCTCGATTCAATCTGAAAAATCTGTGATCTGTGGTGTGTGTGTGCGTGGGTCCATTCTGTTCCTACTTATTTGTGTTGAGCACACAGACACCTCACGGTCTAAACCAGCTGTGAGGACACAAGCGGCGGAATAAATGTCGTGTTTCCATTAGAAAGGAGTCACGTTGCGGGGAAAGGTCAGACAGAAATGAGCTTAACACAGGATGTGATTTAACATTCCTTTAATCCTGGGACGGGCCACGTGGAGCCATGTCGGCAGGGTCTCGCCGCCTAAGCTGCACAGGCAACAATTAACTGCTACTCATTTCCATGAAACCTCAGCACATCAGCAGAGAAAAGAAACACGGATTAAAGGAGTCGAGCTACTGATGTTGTCCTGAGAATTTACAAACAAAGAGGCTAACTTAGCCTTAACTCAACGAAGAGGTTTCTTGGTCTGGTGGTGGAGCAAGTTGGAGAACATCAGCTAAGGCCAGTTATTGAAGATCTTTGGCATTCACCTAAATGTATGGATCTCAAAGAGAAATGTTGGAACAACTTGCCAGACCGACTTCAAGAACCAAACGGGCAGTGTGTGATCTGCTGGCTGTGGTTTGCCCTCATTTGCTCTAAATCAAAGTGCCAGAAAAATCCTGAAAACATTTGTCCTGTGCTCCATCCTCTGCGAGACAGCACGGAGATCAACACGAGGATCCTTGATCTCTTCTTAAAATTGTCTCAAAGGGCACGCACCACATAGAGTGCACGCAGATTACATGGAGCAGCCAAATGGCCATTAACCAGCAGTACTTCACGACATGAGTGCTTTGCTATTTAACACAGCATCACTCTTCCATCTGTCAGAGAATAGCCTCAGGTTTACCCGTGGCCTTCCAGCCAAAAAGCGACACGCTGCCTGCATTTACTCAAAATGTGCTCCGTCTGGCTAAACACATTACCAACCTCCAGCAAGCCAACAAACTGAAAAAATGTATCAAATCTTTCTGCCGGTTTTCATCAAAATTGCTGAAGATAATGTATAGATAGAGAAGAAGAACGAGAAGATAATCAGGCTGTAATTATTCAGCAGAAGTCACAACCAAGAAGCCTGAATCCATCATGAGTTTGATGGTGCCGCTTTTGTTTCAATACCCATGCAAAGAGCCACATGTTGCTTCACCATGTGCTCTTTCTCATGTTGCATTTGTCTGTGGAATACTTTAATTAGAGACACTGACGCAGGAGCCCTCTGATTGCTGAAAGACTTCGGACTCAAAGGTCCTGGGAAATCTATGCGCCCCGTTTTCCCTGGCCACGATGAAACGTGCCACGACTGGCGTTTGCCTCCTCATCCCAGGAGAACTTGGGTGGTTTAGCAGATGGAGCTCCGGAGAGGGATTGACTGTAGCGGATCAAATCGGTTGTCTACATTAAGGGAATTAGATGCTGCTGAGGGAAAGCTCCCTCTGACACGATCCCACTCCCAATACAGTGTAGTTACACACTTCTGCAGACAAATTGCGATGTTCATGCCGAGCATGAAGCCTTTTCTCTCTTAAACAGCCTGGCATTACCTTCCTCTGGACGAAATCCATGATATTTTTGAAGTCCAGGTCGTCATAGTAGTTCTGGATGCCTTTGCGGATGTTCTTGTTCATTAATCCTACAGTCTGTGTGAGCGAGGACAAAAGACAAGAGACGGCGAGAGAGTTATTCAAATCTGCTTGTCGCGTAACATCTCTGCAATTTGAGGCTCTCCTAATGATTTGGAATTACATGGTGTTATTCTTAGTATTAATTCTATTAGCTAGTCGTTTTCGTGTAAAAAACAGATCCGTGTCATAGTGCACACCCTCTGAACACAGTCGAACAATCGTGCTCACAGGATGAAATTGGGCGACAACACATTTTCAAAATGCTCTGCCAATATGGCCTGTGCAGTAAAATGTTATTAAAAGGATTATTTTACCCTAATCTCCATATAAAGAGGTGATAGTATCACAAGACACATGAGTCTGTATTGTAACTCTGTAATAATGAAAAACAGATACAGATCTAAAAGTACCAGTAGATGTGGGCCCTTTGTATGCAATAAGTCCAATACGATGGTGTGGCAGAGAGTTACCGTAGAAACCAGGGCAGATTTTGTTTGATTCTTTTAGCATTTGTCTTGTGTGAGACAAACATCGATGGTTTAATTAGAGTTTGAAGATCAGGTGTCTCCTGCCTTGGTTTGTCCTAATTCCACTTCTAGCATATGATCTGTAATTGGAGAAGCTGAGAGATCTTTACTCTGCGAGGACTACAGGTGAAAAAAATAATGCCGCATTAGCATGCGAAGGAAACCTTATTAGATTTTCTTGCGGTGTGAGAGCGAGACCATATTAACGAAGGCGAAGACAGCCGGCGTGAACGCGGGTGGTGGAGCGGGCTTGCAGGAGGAGACAAATGAGTCGAATCGGCCAATCAACACTTCAAAAATATGTATTCCACTAACAGATTTGTCTGTGTTTTTTTACTTCACGAGAAAAATCGTCCTTCATTAGAAAACATTACTAAATGAAAATCATTGACGGGAAATATGGACTATTTGTTTGAAAGCGTCAACTTGGCTGGTGCGGCCATTGCTTTTCACATATCACCATTTCTGTCATTTTCCGTAATAATTTATTGATTTCATGGGGAAAATCATTATTTTCACATTATGACACCCATGACGTCTTGAACATGAATCACTCATGACACTTTTGTAATGAGAACAAAGCTGAGACAACTCTGCTGGCCTGTGTGTCTATTTCACCTAAGTGAGAGATGAAGTGATTCATATCTTTTGACAGAAATCACCCTGATCAGTTTTTATAATGAGGCATCTAAGAAGAGCGCGTGTGATTTTCTATTTCACCACGTTTGCGACATCATAAATTGGAATAATAATGATGGCTGAGGCAACCAGTTCACTTAAAATGATTGGGAGTCTCTTCACATCACACCTTTGTCTTGCAGCTAACCAGATTAGATACGACGAATATTTGTGCCTGGTTGCGTGTGTGATATCCAAGTATTCAGCAGTACCGTGGACAGCTCACCTTATTGCGGAATAACAGCGCTGCGATTCCTCCAGCCAGTTCTAGCATCAGACACACCGTCAGTGTGTACATGAACTGTGAGCAGAGCAGAGCAGAGCAGAGCGTTGTGGAGAAGTTGCAGTCATTCATTCATGAAACAGAAATAAGAAAACTCCTATCTCACACAGGAAATGAAGATGTCTGTCTCATTGGTCTACGATACTTTGCTTCAACAGCGGCTGGGGAAAATAAACAGGACGTGACATGGCGGCCGGTTTCTGTGGGACGTGATATGTCTATGTTGGACATGCTGACAGCGCTTTGAACGTCACTGCAAAAGCTAACAAAACTTTGTCACCGCCTCCAAAATATTCATCACATCCCTACACTACAACCCGTCAGTCTCTCGGCTAAGCATCAGTATGGACGGTGTGTGAGAAGGTTTTGCATGTTTAAATTCTGTTTGCGTAATCTTTGCGTACATTGGTTCTCAACGCAGGTGCAAAATTATCTTCCATCTCTGGCTGTTTTTAACGTTTTTGCGCTTGCGTTTTAGATAATCACGGGTGGCTGGGGGCAGGTTGCCTGCTTGACGATCCCTCACCAGCAATTTCAGCATGAATTACGGCACAGTGAACAGATCTGATGCTGGTATGTGCGACAATGTTTGATTGGATGTAGTTTAATACACCTTATCAGCTTACCACTTTCAGGAGGGTCAGGTTGTCCCTGAGCGATGCCAGGACGCCGATGAACGACACCACAAACATGATGATGCCCAGAATGATCAGGATGAGGGCGGGTGCCAGGAAAACACCCTCCATCGTCTTGTAGCGCACCCGCTCCACCTCGGCGTAGATCCCACAGGCCAGGATGAAGCCACCTATCAGCTTTGTGGGAACAAAATACGACATAGTATTAATCATCACAACGCAATGCACATAAATATCAATAGGGTACACTACGCCTCGCTTCTCAACTGAACTGATGGTGGTCGTTTTTGACTAGAGAGGCTTGCATGTGTGTCCAGGAGGGTAAAATGACCAAGCGCTGTTGTAAATGACTACTTTTCTCTGCGGCTATTAACCTCAGATGACACTGAATACACACTGAACGATCGATGCAGTGAATCAGTCTCGACTCACAGATTTTGATTCATTTGTCCATCGTTTGTCCAATCTTTGTGCCCCGGTGCCACTGTTATCACTGGTAACAATCCATGGATTGGTGTTCATTTCATATGCAGAATGCGAGACCGCATCTTATAGATTTTTGGGGGAAACCTATGCATAAGGCACTTCACCTTTGAAAACGACAGATTGCCTCATTAAAATGACCAATAATCCAATGTCGGGCACCCACATATCCACCAAAGTGCCAAGGACAGACATTCCTCTTTCTAGCACTGGCTGCTACTAATTGTGAGAATCCACTTGCCATTAAAAGCGATGAGCCGGTCTGGATTAAGAAGGACAGCGGGAGAGGGGGGACGGAGAAGGTCAAATGGGGATAAACAGGGGAAGAGAAAAGGGCAGAGGGAGAAAAGAACAGAGAGAGAGAGAGAGAGAGAGAGAGAGAGAGAGAGAGAGAGAGAGAGAGAGAGAGAAAGAAAGATCGTAAAGTGGGTGGGCAACAGTCGGCCAGCACTGTTTACATTAGGGCCTGGTGCTGTTTCCTTACATGTCCCTGCTTGCTGTGTATTATGGAGCTGCTGCTCGTGTGCCAGCCCCTAACACACACACACACTAAGAGTAGTGTGAGCAGAGAGGCCTCTCAAGAGCCCTTTCCTCTGAATCTTCAAGGCAGACAACTCACAATCACAGTCCACAGCAGACGGGGGACGGTGTTTTTGTGAGCGACTCGGTCGCTACGCTTCCGTCAGCACATCCTGACGCCAGCAGCGCAGAGATTTCCTGCTCATGTGATACAAGACGATTTAAAATATGAGAATCTGCTTTGAGTTCTAGGCTGTATCCCCGCAACACTGCGCATTGCATCCCAGTGATTGCAGCGTCATGATTGGGGTGAGAGCCCCCATTACCGCAACAGGCACATGCGGCAAAACTAAAAAGCATTCCATCAACAGGAAGCGAGGGTTGCCCCGCAGGACAACACATCCTCTTCTGGAAGAGAGGGAGAGTCCAGGGGGAGCACAGAGAGCTATCAGTTTCCAGTTATTCCTTGAAAGCTCTTCACGTATGTGACGCCATTTGTCAGGTGTTAAGCAAAGGAAGGATTATTGGACGAATCCATGTATACAAATCATTCTGTGTTTCCTACAGTTCTCTGACATACTGGCATGTACTTTCCTTTGGCTCATTATTTTATTTGTTGTGCAAAAAATTGTCTTAAAGGTGAAAGGACCATTTGCAGGAGCCCGTCTTGGCCAGTGATTCACTGTGATTCTGTGAGGCTCGCATTACTGCGCAAAGGTCCAAAAATGGACCAAAAGGTCCAAAACGCAAGCCAGTGACTGTCTTTGTGTCTTTGAAGACGACGTGAGCAACACAGCAGAGGGAAATTAACGTGCGCAAATGAAAATGTCGCTAACTTCTCCTGACTTGCAAAGTTTAGTTGACGGGAACAAAGTGTCTCCACACAAAAAAACCTAATTACTGTCAGAAATCCCTCTTTTCCGCTCAAGTAAATACTAATAAAAAAAATGTTTGACTGAGACTCCTTCTCCGAGAGATCTCTCAAGTTTTTAAGTATTTGATTCGGGAACATCTGAGATACCCTAGACGGCCTCAGATCATAAATGCTGGATTAAACGACATCACCAAGCACAGCCCGACAGGAAAGAAATGGCATTGTTCCTCTGACTTGCAGAAACATCCTGTCCTGGGACACTGAATGAGTAGGGGGGGGAAAAACAAAGCCATTGCACGCACACTCACACATGCAGACAAAACTGTGTAACAGTGCGATGGCAGGCAGCAGACCGACGCACAAATCCGAATAATGAAACGGCAGAAACTAAATTCAAAGTTTCTTAAGATAGCGGTGCAATGATCTTAATCAATTTTATTAATGCGCTTAGAATATCAATTTCCACTTCTAAATTATCATAGATCAATCTCTCTCCTTTCTGATTTCTCCATCTTAACTGGGGAGCGGCAGGCTGCCTCACCAAGGCGCCTCAGGAGGAGTCAGAAAACACTGCCTGGCTCAAAGACACATCAATATCAATCTGTGTTGCGCAGCCCTGGAAGCAGAAGCAGCTACTGTCTTTTTTTAGCGGGTAGACCTACCTCCTGGGCCGCAGCATCCCCTGTAAATGTTGTATTGTTTTAGTAGACTCTAGGGGTGGGTAAAAATATCGAAGAATCGATGCGTCGAAATCATCTCCCCTTCGATTCGATATCGATTCAGCACTACCGCTGAATCGACTCACCCCCTGGCGCAACATCTTGTGAATCGCGTTTTATGTACGGAAGCTGCAGGCGTCCGCAACCACAAAATGGTGAGCGGTGGGAAGAGTTCCGATGTCTGGAATTACCTCCAGTTCCCACTTAAACAGGGAACAAAAGCAAAGTGGTGGGTAACTTGTGTCAAGCTGAACCGAGCGACAAGAGTAAAACGATAAACTTAACCCTAAGAATCGAAATCGAATCGAGAGGTTCCTTTCGATACCCAGCCCTAATAGGTAGCATTATTGTGTTAATGCTTTATATTCAAATGTTTTATTGCTTTAACACAATTGCCAAGAGAAAAGAAATATAATTGAAGATTACATGCACTTTAGTTTTAATGCAGTACTGTCATATTTTTTACTTTTGTATTCCATATTCAGCACACATTATTGTGCTAATTCATGCTATTGACAGATGTTTTAGTGCTAAAAAATGCTATGATATACCTTGGCTGTTCATATGGGCATGAAAAAAAATTTTTTTGAAATTAACTTATCAACATTATTAATTATTTGTGCATTTCGACTTATTACTGAATTGATATTGAAGTGTTTAAACGATATCGAATCAAATTGTTACCCAAAGAATCGAAATCGAAATCGAATCGAATCGTGAGGTTCTTAACAATACCCAGCCCTACCTGTTACCCACTCCTGCCACCCTGCACTACCTCCACATGTTGAGTCATGCAAGCCGTAGTCGAATATGAAGATGCTCAATCCCCCTGCTTAACATTTGCAGTAGCACCTTTTTCTTTGCGTGAGCTCTCTATTGTGTAATTCTGCCTCAGACCTTTCAAAATGTCAAGAGCTGATAGAAGTTGGATGTTTGGATGAAAGGCATGAGCTGCTATTCTGTCTGTGGTGACTGTGCAGTGGAGCTGTGGTGCCTCACAGCTCTTCTACTCTTGTTTTTCTGAATGAGTCCCTGTGTGTTAGCGCTGCGTCTGCTCACATGGTGTTACAGCCGGACTCGACCGTCACGTCCCTCAGGCAGAGGACGGATGAGGACACTGGGTAAACTCATCGTTGCTCTCTCTCTCCCTCGCACGCACATACATACTGTACGCACACGCATACGCGGGCACTCATGACGTGACATTCATTTGTACATTCGCAAGCTGTTTTGTGCGTTCGTTCATTAGAGCCGCTGTGCTGATTGACTCCCAAACACACACATCAGCACACACCAGGGGGAGAGATGTTGATAGTCGACACACTGGTGTGGTCAGACCAGTTAGTTCACTGTTGGTAGAGCTCAGTGATTCATAGATTGCTTGACTTTGTTTAGCTCTGGAGGGATTTTTGGGTCGGAGGAGCAACAGTTGGCCTCAACTTGTGCAGACATTGTATGTCCCAAAAACAACAACTGTTCAAAATTTCCTTTAGCGTTAGATTAGGGTGGAAAAGTTTCTGAACCAGCATTCAAACCACTGTGGAATGCAGAAACTTACACAAACCTAGATAAATCAAATTTTTCTTGAGGTCAGAGCTATTTAAAGTGGAGTTATCCGCCGCAGCTATTATACCTTTGTGAATAAATGAATGCAAATCACCAATCCAGACCACTTTTTCAGTGCTTCGATTTCATTGGATCATTTATAATTTCAGTTGTAGAAAGTGTCAAATGTGATAAATCAGTTTGACTTTTTTCACTTTAACAATCTCTTGCATTTTTTCTCTCTGCTGCTGGTTGGCTTATCGATCACATTGTTTCAATGTAGAGATGTCCGATAATACCGGCCCACTGATATTATCGGCCCGATATTGGCATAAAAATGTAATATCGGTGTCGGATTTTTTGGCTCTAAAACCGATAAAATAAAAACCGATAAAAATAAAGTAATGCTTGCGTTACACCGAAATAGTGCCTATGCGCTCCTGAGGCGTTTACCGGCGCACATACCGGTATCGGCCGATATCGGTATCGTTGGACGATTGCGGCATATCGGATATCGGCAAAAAAGCCAATATCGGACATCCCTAGTTTCAATGCTTTTTCTTGTTTCCAGCAGTGCACAGGCAGACCCCAAACCATTTCACAAACCGCATCACCTATGGTGTGCCAATCTCTCTCTCTCTCTCTCTCTCTCTCCCTCTCTCTCTCCCTCTCTCCCTCTCTCTCCTCTCTCTCTCTCTCTCTCTCTGTGTGTGTTGAAATAAACCTTTCTTCCAGAAAGGAAAATAATTATCATTCCTGTTGAAGGAAGGAAGGGGGGGGGGGGGG
>OMPJ01018026.1:2330-12988 GCA_900312935.1 Carapus acus
ACACACACACACACACACACACACACACACACACACACACACACACACACACACACACATTCACACCTCGCTAAATGGGACAGAGAAACTCAGCAAGCTGATATGAGCTATTTACCGCTCAGAGCTTCCCTGGAACTATACCATCAACACGCACATACAAATGTGCACACACACACACACAGGCACATAATCCTCAATTAACCAGGCTACAAACACGTTTGCATTCATATAGTAGATTTCAAACATTTCACAGGGTCACATAGCGCCAAATGTATGCTATTATTGTTTTAATATTCACACACACACACACACACACACACACACACACAAGGGCACACACAGCTTGTTGGTCAAGCTGCCCGAGAAGCTGCTGTGACGCCGTATGTTGACATGCTGGCAGCGGAACAAGTTTGGTAAATGAGCTGCAAAGCTTTTTAGAAGCTGCTCACGCTCTCAGTATACTCAGGCCTCATTTCAGCACGACGGGGCCTGAGCATACATACTGCATGTTGACACACACACACACGGGCACTGGCACACACACACACACAAAGGGAGGGCTGGAGGAGGAAGAAAAGGAAAGATCAGTGTTTTTTCACCCGCTATGTTGAGGAAGTGCCAGCAGACACGGCGGCATGTTCTGCTGTGCTGCTGACGTCCTGCTCTCCCCGTCACACACGTCCTCCACACACACACGCACGCCGCAGCCTTGACATCGAGCGAGCGCACGAGATCGATCGCTGTCCTGAGGGAGAGCGCGGCAGTTGCCAAAAAGTGGGACATAAGCCACACACACACGTGGAGAACGAATCGCGGCTGGAGGTTTACACGTCTGCTCCAAACTTGATCCAAACCCCACTCAGAGGCTGGAGTGGGCGCAGACATATGCAGCCTGTGTATGTGTATGTGTGTGTGTGTGTGTGTGTGTCCTGTGTTTATAAGGCGCACACACACACACCTACAGCTTGAGTGTGTCGCTCTCATGTCGGCACTGGAACACCTTGAAAGTTTGGAGAGCCTCGATTTTGTCTGATGTTCGTCTTGAGTTTACTGCTGCTTCTACGCGTGTGTGTGTGTCTGTATGTGTGTGTGTGTGTGTGTTTGTGTGTGTGCGACAGCTGGATTGTTTCACAGGTCTCCACGGCCCTGAGCTGACACTAACTGTGGTGGAGGCGAAGCTGCAGCCGCGTTTTCGTCCATCGTTTCGTCCCAACGCGCGTCGGAACGTTTTCGGAACGGAGCGTCGCTTCATCTCTCTTTTCTTCGGATCTGCGCCTTTCGCGATCGTCCGGCGAAATATCTGCACCGCTTTTGATTCGTTCTCAAATTCCGATGAAGCCCCAAAGGTGCCCGGCAGCCCACAAACAGCTGCGTTGTAAATTACGCACCGTAAACAGCGTCTAAACTCTGTTTTCTCTCACCTGAGTTTATGACGGACATTTTCCTTTACGGTGCGATCAAAACCGGGTCGCGCTGACAAGGTCAGACAAACACAAGAGCCGAGCTTGGGGCAGGAAGCCAAAACGGAAAAAAAAAGCAAGAAAAATACAATAAAAAAATCAGTTACTGGGTTAAATCATTTTAATGTTAGAATAAAACTAAATCACCTCTGGAGCGGCGAGCTGCGTTATTGCCTCGCGCTCTAAAGGGAAACAGCCCCTGCTGCTCTGTGTCATACCCAGAAAATCCCCAAACACTTTCATGTACTCGTTTGTGGCTCCTTTGAGGCCTCGGAACGTTTTAGGAGTGTGTGTGTGTGTGTGTACGTGTGTGTGTTCGCGGGCGCGTGTGTGTGGCAGACGCTGTGAACTCTCCTTCTCTGTCCCCAGTTCGCTCAGGACCAGCTGTGGCTCAGATAGCGGCACAATCTCAGCATCCCGCCACGATACACCGCTACACACACACACACACACACGCACACACACACACACACACGCAGGGGAATTATGTGTTTGCACAGCATGTAAACATCCACCCTCGAATTGAAATGTGACAATGTAAATAATAACATAACCGCCGCACAAATGTGCGTTTCGCTGCTTGTTGTGAGTGTGTATGAGTGTGTGTTTCGCACATGCTGTCATATATCCAACTGTAAACACACACACACACACACACACACACACGTACACACCAGTACACACCAATCGCCTCGGATTACATTCTATCCATTTGTGTATAGGGGTGTGTGTGGATGTGACCGAGCGTGTAAACAAGTGGGTGTGGGCGCCGGTGCGGGTGCGCGCGTGTGTGTGTGTGTTTGTGTGTGGTAATGAGTGTTGTCCATTCTGCAGCGGCCCACAACACCTCCTAACAGGATAAAGGACAGGCACGCCCGCACGGACGTGTGACAGCGCGGCCCGACCTCGCAGAGGAAGGCGGCAGGATGCAGGAGGCAAAATATTTACACACTCGCTCGGCCCGATTCTTTCAATCACGCCGCGATGTGACGGCACGGAAAAAAAAAGCCGCTGCCCTACGTAAATACGGGCAATGAGGGACGAGGAGGAGGAGGGTGAGGAGGAGGAGGAGGGGGACGGGGGGCGAGATAACAAGAGAGAGGAAGAATGAGAACAGGGGAGATAGGAGGGACGGGCGGGGAGTGTGTCTGGTTTTGATCGGCGTCTCTCTGTGTGTGTGTGTTCGTGCGTGTGTGTGTGCGTGTGTGTGTCGGGCCTCGGCAGCGTGGGACCTTACATAAGGCAAATACTGAGAAGGAATCAAAGAGAGAGTTGATTAGAAGACACAAAGTCGCGTTCAAACCAAACTATTTCCTCATCATAACATGGAGCCACGAGGGGGACGAGGAGGCCTTCTCGAGATCTCTGCTCACGCACGCTCCCCGGGGTGTTTCGCCTCTCGCACACACACACAGACGCACACAGACACACACACGCAACTGCCAGCCCTTGAAGAGGAAATAATCATAGGATAATATAAAATGTTTTGATCTGAAACGGCCTCAGCGGAGAGGAAAACGGCACGCCGTGAAGACAGGAAGTGCAATGGCGGCAGCGGCGGCGGCGTGGTGTTGTGTTGTGTTGTGTTGTGTTGTGTTGTGTCGTGTTGTGTTGTGATGTGGTGTGATGGCGACTTGAGGACGTGGCGTTGGCACAATATAAGTACTCCAGTCAGGTAATGAGACACACACGCACACACACGTACTGACAGTTTACTCAGCTTGATTTGTGTGTGTGTGTGTGTGTGTGTGTGCGCGCACGTGTGTGTTAAGACAGTATAACTGATTGTATTTCCTCAGCAGCAGATGACAGCTACTGTGACTGCCTGCACCTGTCGCTGCTTGTCATGGTTTCACACACACATACACACACACTGGTGTGTGCGCACACACACACGTACACACACGAATGACTGGAGGTTTCAGGAATAACTGGATGACTGGATTCGCACAAAAAGCTCCTTTCTCATCAGCGCTTCGGGTGTGATCACATTTCCCAAACTGCTTGCCATCGTTCACAAGAGGCCTTTTGAGGCGAACAGTTTCTTCGGATTTGTCAACATCAAAACATCGTACCTCATATTGCGAAAATTCCAACGGCTACCTTTCTGGGGGTTTTTCTTTTTCTCGTTTTTTTTCTTTTTTTTCTTGTCGGTTGACAGCCTTGGTAACTCTCGAGAAGCCTGGCCGCTCGTCGCAGGGCAGCCAACTGGCGACGTGACAAACGAGCCGAGATCAGAATGTGCAGCAAGTGCCAATGCCGGATACTCACCCCACCTCCATCAATCCCTGCAAACACACACACACACACACACACAAGCAGCAAAGAGAGGGTTTGAGTGGGCCGACGTACTGTAGGTGGACGTTTGGGACGCTGTGACAAAGGGAGGATGACATTTGCAATCTGAAAATAAGCAAAAACAGCAGAAAACCAGGCTTAAAACAGCGGTGGGCAAACTAAGGCCCGCGGGCCACATCCCGACGGTCTGTGTGATCTGGCCCGCCAAAGATTGGAACAGAATTCACAATTTTGACTGCATTGAAAACAAACAACAAAAACTACAACAACAAAACTAACATCAGACTTTGATGCACCTGCAAAGATGGGTAAACAACAAAACTGGTCCTATTCAAAGGTAAAGGTAAACATTTAAAAATCAATGTGGCCCCTGAGCGCCGAGCTGAGATGTTTGCCTGCCCCAGATATAAATTTACACAAACTTTATGTCATCAGCGGGGAACCTGCGAGGTCAAACGTGTGACGACTGATTTCTCCGCAGTGTCCGTCTGTGTGCGTGCATGTGTGTTTTATTTTTTACACACACAGAAAAGTTAAACAAAAGACTTCACAAGAGTTGCAGCTTCCAAATATTTTACTCGTAAACATCTACAACACTGATTTACAAATAAATATGTACAGAGGTGAGATGAGTGCGGCCCGTGTGGGGGTTGTTGGAGGTAGAGAGATGAAACCTTCGCTCTGGTTTGAAAACTGCACAGGTCACACACACGTCCTACAAACGTAACAGTGTCAACATGGTCTGTGCGTGACGCTAAAGAGTCGACTCAGTGCTGCGCGGACAGTACTTACACCAGTCCTGTTGGACACACACAGACACACACATTCAGAGCATCAGATTACCCTAATAAGGTCAAATCCTGAAAACAGACACAAAAAGCGGGTGGATTTGTCGTTTTTTTTTTTCAGCTAACACACAATAATCCTACCAGCAAACAGACACAGTGGGCAGGACGTGTCCAGAGGCGTTTGTCAAGCTTTACAACACAAACAAATGACACACAGTCACATCACCAGCGCACAACACACACAATCTGACAAGACCTGATCATACACGACACACAATCACAAGCATTGACCCCATTGATTGTACACCAAACTACGAAAAAAAAAACCTATCAGCGTATTTACTTGCAAGGCTCAGTGGGTTACTTCACTTCATCCTCGCCTGGAAGTACCATCGGACTCGTTCTGTTATCAATTTGTCAGTTCAGGGGGCTTTTTCTTTACTTGAGGGAAGCTAAACAGACAGAGTGAAGGAGTGGGTGAGGATGGTGGTGTTTAGACGTCAGGGAAATAGACCTGGCGCTGAAGGACGGCGAACAGAGAGCCAAGAAGAATGGCCGCAGCCCCAATTTGGGCCTCCGGTGTTTACCTGATGTGAACGCACACCAGTAAACAATTACCAATGTGAGAATTGCCAAGAAGGAGGGAAAATAGGAACAGGCACCAAAGCCAGTTGGAGGAGGGGAGGGTAAAAGTTCGGAACTCCAGGATGGGTTCTGTTGTACTTTGTGTGACTGTTCGCCCTCTTTGTCCATTGTGCGGCGCTAACGGCAACGTGACCACAGAGGAATCTTTGCTATCGTGTGACCGGAGCGGAGGGGTCCTGCTGCAGGGACTCTGTGTCCGCCTTTGTTCATTTCTGTATCAAAGCTCCCCCCCAGACATCCAGCCAAGGCGCGGAGCAGACACGGGGGAGTGGATCCGTTCAGGTGAACCTCTGTCATCCGGGGACGAGGTCCGAAAACACTGTACTAAATCATAATTTGACATTTGGGAGGTTTGTGTTGAGGAGTGGACGGGCTTGGGTTAAGGTCAGGGCAAGGGTCATGGTTAGGGTCAGAGTTAGGGTCAGGATGGGGGGCTAAGGCCAATGTTCCGTTTACATAAAGGACTTTTCAGAGTTTTCAGAGGAACTCAGATCTCCTCCCCTTAGATTGGTTGAATACAGCATCATCTGGATGTCAGACCTTCATATCTATTTTAAGCTTTGGTGTTGTTGAACCCGAGAAACAAAGGGCCTCTTCTTAAACTTTGCCACATTGTATGAATTTATCAGTACCAGCAATACTAGCAGATGACGGGAAAGTCTGTCCTCTTACTCCTTCAAAGTTAAAGCCAAAATACTCAGTCCAAAAAACTGTAAACCCGCATCAGTCCCCGAAACAATAAAACCCAGTCACACGTGTCGTTGCACGTTCTTCGTCACTACCCATGCAGAGAGGGCCCATTAGCGAGCAAATGTCACCGAAAACACATCAAGTCAACATTTACATTGCCAACGAGGGACGTAAACAGCCAAATGTATGTGCAGAGGGAAGGACAGACTGCCTGCCCATAGCGAGGTCAAAGGGCAAACGCGCCTGGCCAGGCACCGGGAAGAGCCTGGACAAAGAAGGCAGGTAAACGTCTTTGGAGGGTCTGTTCACGTGAGAGACAAGGGATTTGAAAAAGAATCACATTTGGGAAATACTAAGAAAGTTTGCCAGGAGTACCCCAATGCGGACAATCACAGAGCTGTGCAAGTAACGCTGCAATACCTACTTTGTCCACTGGGGGCAGCAAAGACCTACATCCTCACTTGCAACCCAACTGCCTCCATTTCATTTTGTCTGGTAATTTTCAAAAGATAGCCACATCACACGTAAGCTAACACTTTTTGCCTCGTATCTATGCAGCCCTTCTGCTGTGCATGATGTCCGTTATATCGCCCCCTATCTGCCATACTCTGTCTTAGGTGCTGTGGATGCAAAATAGCAGAATAAATATAACCCTGCAAGTCGTACCAGTTCATTAGCTTGTAGTCTTTTTTTCCGAAGTAGATTGTAAGTTTGTCATCGCGATGTTGGTTGCGTCACGTCAGCCTGTAACCGCCGATTACGTTTATCGTCCTGATCCCACAGACGTCCTCTCGTAGCTGGTAAGGCTCCATGTCTCTTCCAATTACCGCTTCTTGAGCAGATGGACCGCTGCTTTTCACACCAAACAGTGAGAACTCCTCCTCCTCCTCCTCTACCCTTATCCCCGCTCCGTCACACCATTCGCCTCCCCGATCCCTTTCGTCCGACTCGGGGTAGGGGAGGAGAAGTCCCCCCTCCTGCACACCAGCCACTCCTGCCGCCCCCCAGCTCCGCCCCTCTTCACCCTCAGGCAGAGGATCTCCTGGAAGGCGTGGCGGAAGTCGGGGCTGCGGCAGTAGATGAGCGGGTTGAAGGCGGAGTTGGAGTAGCCGAGCCAGTTGAGGAGCTTGAAGAGGAGCTCCAAGTCCTCCAGCCCGAGGAAGGGCCTGAGGACATTGAGGATGAAGAAAGGCAGCCAGCAGAGCGTGAAGGTCCCCATGATGATGCCCAGAGTTTTCACAGCTTTGTGCTCCGTCAGGCAGAACTTGAGTCGCTTGGTGGCCGAGTATTTCCCTTCGCCTCGCTCTGCTTTCTGCTTCCTCTCACCTCCGTTTGTCCTCTGCTCTCCGTCCTTCTCCTCCCCGTCGCCGTCCACGCCGTTTACGGTTTCCATGTTTAGTCTGTCGGCCGCCCCCCCAGCCCTGGCTGCGCTCAGCGCGGGGCTGTCGTCCGGAGAGGTCGGCTGCAAGTTGACGTGCAGATTGCTGAAGTGCCGCTCCCTGCCTCGGATCTTCTCCAGCTGCTTCTGCGCCTCCTGGAACACGCGGCTGTACAGGAAGATCATCACCACCAGCGGCAGGTAGAAGGAGACGATGGAGGAGGAGACGGCGTAGGGCGCGTTGGTGTTGAAGTCGCAGCAGTCCACGGCCATCGTGCAGTTTATGGCCGCCTCGTCCGAGGAGACCCACCACTTCATGTGGATGGGCAGGAAGGAGATGAGGGAGGCCACCACCCAGACTCCCAGGACCGCTGCGAAGGCCCGACGCCTGCACGGACAAACGCAGAGCACAACAGAACTCCTTGAAAACTTGAACCAATAAATCCATCCGGCAATAGACCCACATTATCTTACCTCCTCTGAATTGGAAAAGATAAAAGGTACAAAGAACAAAGTTAGTGTAGGTTAAACTACATTTGGAGACAATGAAGCTCACGGAAATCCCTCCAGTCTGAAACAAGACAATTGCAATGGTCTTACGGTACCACGTCAACCTTACAATAAGCAGAATCGGTGGTTGTAACAATCAGTACACAGTAGTACCTTAACAGACCAGCAACCCAATATACAAGTATTTTGGAGATACAAGTCGTCTCTCAGTCGATATTTTTGTTCAGGATATAAGCCAAAATCCGATTTATGAGTCATAATTTGGGACATCACCATAGAGTTAGTGTTAGGGTTAGTTGGGTTAGGGTTAGGGTTAGTTGGCGCATGGGTCTGCACTATCTATGACGGCTCGTACGATCTGTTAGAACTTGAAAATACAAGAAACAAGAAGTTCAGCATTGGAAGAATCATCCAAGGCTCGTCGTAGGTGGTTTGAGAACTTTAAGAAGAGAACCAACATCCACTGGGTGGTGAGGCATGGAGAAACATCTAGTGTGGACGTTAAGGCGGCAGAAGGATACGTCACACATTTGGCTTCAGGTGTTGGGAGGAGGGATCAGTTCAGAACAATTGTTAAACTTGGAAAAACCGGATTGCTCTGGAACAAAATAGCTGCAACCGATTGAAGTTATCCTTGGTATCAGAAAAATTGTTAGAGATGCCAGCAGATTGACCTATGAGCTTGGTCACGGAACGAATCTAACTTAAATCTCAAGGTACTACTGGACAAAAACAACAGGCAAACAGGCAAAACAAAATTTGAGGATAACGACGCTCAAGGAAATCCCCACTGACAGTGATTTGAAGGTACCACAATTGCCTTATAAAAGACCAAATCTGTGATTGTAAGGATCAATATAACTGTTATTTTTGTTTTTGCATGTTGACACACTCCGTTCCATCTCACCTGGTGAGCAGCGACGGGTAGCGTAGCGGCGAGGTGATGGCGAGGTAGCGGTCCAGGGCGATCACGCACAGCGTCTCGATGCTGGCCGTCACGCACAGCACGTCGATGGCCGTCCAGAACTCGCACATGAAGTTCCCGAACATCCAGTCCCCGAGCAGGATGTGGACGGAGCCGATGGGCACCACCACCGTGCCCATGATGAGGTCGGCGGCGGCCAACGACGCGATGAAGAAGTTGGTGACCGTCTGGAGCCGGTGGAACCGCAGAATGGCGGTAATCACCAAAACGTTGCCTGGGCGGAGGAGAGGTTCAGATACAACAGACATGAGCAAAAATGGCCACCGGCGATGAGTCGGCTGTAGCGGAGGCGCGGCTACCTACCGAACACGATGGCCAAGATCAGAACGGCCATGGCGGCGCCCAACAACACCACCTCGGCATCGCTGTACGGCAAAGAGGCGTTGCTCCGCGTGTTGGTCGGCACCGGCGTGGTATTCACAGGGACCATGACCTGCAGGTGAGCCGGGTCGTCAGGTCCAGGTTGTGTTTTATGTGCAAACGCAGCTCCTCGCACTGGCACACACAAACTCAAGCAACTCCCCAGCAACTCCCGTCGCCACCCACAATGCTCGTCTTTTACTGGCAGCACCACAGCCGACTGATTTACTGATTTGTGGTTTGTTTTTCTCCTCCGGTTACGTTGTGTCCTCACATGGCACACAAGACGGTTGCGGCAACCCAAAGCGCCTCGTGCTCAAAGTGTCTGACTTTTAAGATGACTCACCCTGACCTATTTGCACGCGAGCAGTTTCGCCCAATCGGGGGGGGGTTTCCTTGACACTGGTGGTAATGGGAGATATGTTGGGTCTCTGTGTGTTCATCTTATAGAATTTGAATGCTGAATCACACAAAATGTTAGATCACACTGAATTTTTTGATCATGTGAAATTCATTTGTTTATTTTTTCTGTCTTTCTGTCTTTGTTTATTTATTCGATTATTTATTTATTTATTTATTTATTTATTTATCTATTTATTTATTTATTTATTTATCTTTACAGTTTCTTTTCCTCGTGGCATCCCGCACTGGGTGACAAAGTAAGAATTTTTTTTATGCAGGGAAACTTGTTTCTCTACTGCACACATGACAATAAAGGTTTGAATCTTGAATCTTGAGCCTAAATGTTGAGGAGGTCTACTACCTGCTCCATCTTGGAAAGCGCCTTGTTATAACTTTTGTTATGCTTTGGCGCAATACAAATAATTCTGAATTTAATTCAATTTAATCAGATTTTCACTGTTTTTCTTTACATCTTTATCTTTACATCACATCCATTTGCTCCATCCTGTTTTTCTGCCCGCTTGCTTTGTGTTATTGTGTTTCACCCCTTATTAACCCTTGGATACACAACCTACCAATAGCTACACTCTTCCACGGAGGGGGTCAAAGTACTGAGATTTTTCTCAAATTGAATGAAAACTTGAATTTAAAAAATATTCCCTCATGTCACAAACATGTTTGATGAGTAATACCTGGAATATGAATATATTACAATTTTTCTTTATAGAGATTTTGAAGAATAACAACCCCTGAGGTCATTTTTGACCCCATGTGTGCATCTAGCAGGGTTGTCAAACTCATTTTCACCGAGGGCCACATCAGCACGGTGGTGGCGCTCAAGGGGCCAGATCAAGGGCTGTCAATTTCAAATTGACACCTATGACACATTAAAGCCGTCGCTGAGGCGCTCGCGGGCCACATCAAATGATACCGCGGGCTGCATTTGGCCCCCGGACCTTGAGTTTGACACATGCGATCTAAGGTTTCATCACGACTGACCCACTTCCTCAGATGCCGTCTGGCATGAGCAGTAAACGGACCCGTCCGTCAAAGTGAGCGCTGACAAATGTTGTATTGTTACGCAGAGTGTAACTACTCGCTCGCACACACACTCAGACACACACACACGCACAGACGCGTGC
>OMPJ01018036.1:2265-16226 GCA_900312935.1 Carapus acus
TCTGTTTATGACATGCACGTACTGTACACACACACACACACACACACACACTCTCTCACCCACCCACCCACACACACACACACACACACAGTCTCTCGTTCTCACTTGTTTGCCTCCCCCAGCCTGTTCAGTGACAAAGGCTTAAAAAAAAAGCGCAAGTGACAAAGATGCCCATAAACATGGCTGCCAGCGCTGACATAAGCTCGGTTGGCATCACGTGCGGCTGCGTCTGAATTTGCTTTTTCTGACACATGTTTTCCGGAAACCAGGAAGCATGCCACACCGACTGACAGAATGTAGGAAGGGGCCACGTTGGCATTTGGATCGTGCTTGGCACCGTTCGACGTGGCGGTCCCTGAAAATAGCTTTATTTGTTTTCTGCGATTGAGCAACACCTCTGTGCAGACGGCGGCCGATCCCTCTGTGCAGAATTCAGAAATGCATGGTCTAGATTTAATTGGAGAAATTGTGAATTTCACCTAGTCAGCAGCGGCGAGGGGGGGAAAAGAGCTTCGTCTCTAAACCGCCCACACTGCCTTCGGCCTTGTTGTGACTTGTTTGCCTGTCGTCTAGAGGATTTCTGCGTCTTCCTGAACAATCGCCTCAAAAAAAAGAAAAGAAAAAACTCCCAGCTCCTGAGGATGATGGGAGCTGGTTACACAGCAACAGAGGTAAAGAAAAAAAAACAAAACAAAACCAAAAAAAAAAAAAAAAATTGATGGGGGTGGGTAGAGAAACAATACTCTCGCTCTCTCACTATTAGTCCCTCTGTATGCATGTCAGGTGCGTGTGCATCGCTGTTGCTTTCATCGCTGGTGTGTGTGTGTTGTCATGTGCAGCTGTTTGCTCTCCGGTTAGTGCTGTGTGTAGTAAGTTAGCGGAGTTACAACGGTGTGAATCGTCACTTCACTGGAAGCTTCTCCCTGATTTATTCTTAACATCTGTCTTTGGCAGGTGTGCGCAACCACAAGGTCCTCTTCTCTGTGTGTGATATAGCTATCAGTGTGCACGTTTTTGTGTGCGTGCGTGTGTGTGTGTGTGTGTGTGTGTGTGAGAAAGAGAGATCCCCTCTCCCCCCGCCCACTTTTGGATGAGTCACATTTGAGCCTGGTGTAATCCAAGCCTGTGTTTCATCTGTGTGAACAGACAGACCCAGAGCAGCGGTCTCGGTCTGGGCTCCCTCTGGGGCCAGCGAGTGGGTGAGACACGGCTATCAACAACAGGCCCAGGCAGCTTCAGTTTCAGCCTTCACCACACAAGGAATCCACTCGTCGTGACACAGACACGCACGCACACACACTTGCCAAACGCAAACATACATCCACGAGGGCGCACACAGGGCCATTCTTCTTCCCTGCTTTACAGCAACCCCCTTAAATAATATCGGGTAACAAAAGGGAGCCAAGGCGAGGCTCTGCGATTGGCGGAGGCACGGGGAAGTGTTTGGGACGCAGAGGGCGGGTCAGCAGATACAGTTTCACACAAAAGCGTAGCGTGTAAAGATGACAGTGCCCAAGTCTGACACACAGACTAATGCGTTTGAGACTATCTGTATTTCTCTATGTGTGTGTATTTACGGTTGCGTGTTTATCTACTTTTCGGCCATGCAATCACAGCACGGTGGCGTGAAGGTCAGGATGCAGACAAGTCAACAAGAGGACAGTGTCAATATTTTGTCATTTTTATTTGAAATCACTCTGTAACAGGAATAGTGTCACGAGGAAGAAGCTTTGTGGCGGATTTTCCTTCCCGCATTTGTAAAGCTCTGCTGTCACACACTCCTTTGAAAGCACAGCTGGACATTTAAAAAGGTCTTCTACATTTGTACCCCCCGAGGGGTAGAATTAGTGAACATGGTTTGAGTTGTAGAAAAATGATTTGAGCCCAAAAAAAAAAATGTTAGGGTAAAGTTATGACCTTCATTACTGGGAAAAGTGTCATTTTTGATCACACACAGAAAAGTCACACAGAAAATCACTGTGAACTCTATTTTGAACCATGACATTCTTTATAGTGATTTTTCACACTCACACACACACACACGCACACTCACACACACACACCTCCCGTCAGCAGCTCCCAACCCCATCCTCAGGCGCGCAAGTAGACGCACACACACTCTTACTTGCACGCACACACATGCACACACACACACTTGGCGGAGAAGGACATGATGGCTGCCTGAGGTTGGCTCTCAGATTGTGTGGGGAGATTAGCTAACTGTAGATCAACGTTTGTTACATCTCTCGTTTCCTGTGACAAATCTTGCCGTCACATGTTGTTGTTGAGATCTTTTTGTTTGTGCCTGCTGTCGTCGCTCATCTCTCTGTGTGTGTGTGTGTGTGTGTGCGCGCGCGCATGTGTTTTTGCCTGTCTGCGGCTGTGTCTGAATGTATTAGTGAAAAATTGAGAAAATGTGGTGCATTTCTCCCTCATAAAGTGCCGGCTTTCATCACACACATCTTCACGGTGGTAACAGCCTTGCCTGTGGATTTTAATCTAATTTGAGTTAATAGTCATTTCTGTTTAGAAGAAGAACAAGGTGTTAATGTCATCAAGCTAAATTTAGGGATGGCTTAAGTGGGTTTACGGTGCACAATTAGTGGAGTCTTTGAAACTGTGCGATTTGCTTTAAAAGTTTGCAGGTGACGGAGCAGCAAAAATCGTATTTGTTTTCAGAATAGCGCCGCAGAAATATGTGCCTGCGTCACAGAAAAAAAATGTTAATCCTCTTTTTTTTTTTCACACTCTTTGTCTCACTCGGTGAGCGTTTGTATGCCAGCAAAACGCCTTGTGCAAAATCTGCTTTCAACACACATTCATACTTTGTTTCCTGAGAATGTGAACTAGCAATATCTCCATTTCAACAAATTTTAACAACTCACTCGGACACACCTCATTGTTGACTATGTGACTCTTAACCACTCCTGATCAAGACTCTGTTTGGAATTTTTCACCCTTGACATAACACTAACAAGACACAAGCAAAAGTTACTTTTTTTCTGATCACAACTTTGCCAGGTGCAGGTTGTTTTTTTAGTTGCACAGCAAGTGTAAGATTTTCCCTCTGTGCTGAATGGCGGCATTAGTAATCTCCCCCCTAACATTTTTCATTAGAGCATTTTCGGGCTTGGAGTAACAACATCTTTCATGTAATTAGCTTGTAGCCTGCCTGGGAAAAAAAAACATTTTCTGACTGTGTTTTTCACATGTCACTGTGTATGTGCCGAAAGCGACACCAGTGTGTTCCTAAGTCAGCATGAAAGCTTGGTGTGTGTGAGTCACCAGGCATACTTGACAAAAGCTGTTATTACCAAGTTATTATAACCTGGTGAAAGCTGGATGGAGGCGTTTGCTCATTCTCAGGATTGATGGTATTCCGGCTTGTAGATATGACGCGCAGTTGGACTCTGAAATGTAGGTGAGGATTTTGTATTCAGGCTTAAGTGGTAGCGCTGTGTGTTTGCCTACAGTTTTTGAAATGTCAAAATCTGCAGCTTCACAAATTAGCGGACATTTGTTTACACAACGACAAAAACAAACAAACAAACAAATAAGTGTGGACCTGGAAATGTCAACTACGGTACCTGCAATGTGGCTACAATGCTCCTCATAAGAAAATGAAGGATGATGAGATTGATATAAATCAAAAGGCAGAAGACAGAAAAACCCAACAACAACTTAACAGGATGAGGTTGAGAGCATTTCAATTAGTTAAGGCCGATGTGACAAAAATGGTAGGTAACTAAATAAGCGATACACATTGCTGCTGCTCATCTGGGGAGGGCAATGCCACCTCAGAGTCACAGATATTTGTACGATTGCGCAAATGTCCTGTCACTCCTAATTAAGAACAGAAAGAAAATTAGATTAAGTTGAAAGGTAAATAGAAAAATATCATACAGAGCAAAGAACTCATGTGCGATTATCAACTGCCCTATATACGCAGATATGCAAACATTAATGATGTGCTCAATCAATACACTATATGACTGCGGTCACAACAGTGCAGCAGTTGAGGAAACTGAGGGTTGTCAGACCTTCTGCTTCTCCGGTATTGTCAAGGTGTGCTTGCACAAGGCTATGAACTCTCACCTCCACCCTCAGTGAGGCAGCCCTCTTCCTCCTCGTGAGGACGGGTAGGTGAAGAAATTAAATGAAGGTTAGGAAAGAAAATTGATTCAATGCAAGCATCTTCATATCAGCGTGCATGCTGTATGTTTGCAAATCTCATTTGCAGTGCTGCTGTAGTTTTGATCTGCCCAGTGTGTTTTTTACTGAAGGTGCGTGACTGTAAGCTGATCAAGAAGAGAGCAGAGATGCTGAGGATGATCTGCTTTGCAGAAAATTGATTTATGTAAAGACCAAAATTTGGGTTTGATGGAGCTGATGTTTAAACAACTGATTGAGTGGTTGGAGCTGACTACCCAAAGTGGGATGGTTTGAGAGGTTGTAAAAGGAATATGAGCGCAAAGACCAGGAGGAAGGGACTACAATAGAAAACTCAAGTGAAACTTAACTTACTGGACCCTTGTTATTCATTGTGAAACCATTATTCTCTGTGCATTTTTTCATGTTTGTTTGCAGTGATGTGAAAACAGCAGATTGGAGAGGAAGTGGTGAAACTTCTGAGACACTTGCTTTGCCAGTTCCACATTTGTACCACTTTAAATATTGTGTGGCCATAACATTACTCCACCTGCACATTTGAAGAGACAGGAAATGTTGACAAGACACATGAGAAGGCTTCATATTCCAACTTGAGTCTTTCTAAAGTCTCATCTGGTCACTGGCCAGCTATTCATTTTAGTAACTGACTTATCATATACCCGTATCACAGCTTTAGAAGGCTTACAACTGACTATTTGTTTTTCCTATACTTATCTAGTGTATAACTTGTAGTGGGATGCAGATGGTAGTTGGAATTAAGCCATCATCAGCATCATCATCACCATCATCACCATCATCATAATTAAGGACTCAAGGATTCAAGGTTTTCATTTGCGATTTGTTCATGGACCAGCAGTCCACACACATAGGAAATCTTGTGCTGAGCTCTCTCAACAGTCGACGATATAGAAAGGGAAATAGGCAGGAAAGATTGGAGAATGAAAAACAATAATTTATAATTCAAAATTCACAATTGTTGTTGTAATACATTTTCTCTGTTATTGTGTTTAACAGACACACTTATACTCCGTTATATCCATTGATTACTCTGGTCAACACTAATTTTGGTGTTGAAGTTTTTTCAGCTGATCCTGAAAAATTTTGATATGCTGAATCCAAAAATGACATTGGTTTTTGCTCAATCAGGTCAACTCTCTGAAATAATCTACATATTAGTTTTTTTGATGTTTTTGTTTACATGAATGGGTATGTTCACATCCTATGATGCAAAATTCTTTTCTATTTCTTACAAATAATGGATTCTTAAGATGTTGCATTTTCCAACTTATGACTAACTGTTTTTTTTTATATATATATGTTACACGAGAATGAAATGGCTTGACCAGAAGATCTTGCAAAAATGAGCCTGACAATTCTGCGACATCCGGGCTTTTGTTCCTAACAGGAAACTAGTTGCAAGTTTCATAAAGTGTGCTTACCATGCTCATTTTGGTATTAAACTTGCTGACCAGGATAAAGCTTGGGCACCACACGTGGTTTGCAAATCATGTACCCAGTGCTGTCTAAAGTTTGGAATTCCCATTGTTTGGACAACAAACCCTGTCACTGACCGCTACTTCTGCACTATTCATGTGATTGGGATCAATAGAAAGAACCAGAGCAGCCTCAAGTATCCTGATCGTGATGATGAAATTGATGAAGTATGATGAAATTCTAGTACCTGTCTTTGGAGAATTTCCTGACATTAGTGACAAAGATTCATCCATTTGATTAATACGTTCTGTTAGAAAACGATATTTCTCCTAAAACCTTTTTTGGTTGAGAAATATTAACAAAAATCAACTGATTATATCATACAAATGTAGTAAATTACGCCAGAAAATTGGATTTTTCCGAAAAATGTAATTAGCATAAATATCTGACCAGTTTGAGAAAAATGGATCATATTTGGGTCATATTTGGATTCAGCGGTGCAAACTAGATGTAATTCGGTTGAAAAAACGAACAATTTTTTTTTTGTTTCCAGTTTTATACATGACACAGACCTGCAGAGGTCATAATGCTAGCCCACACCAACAGGAGTCACTCAAAATATTTCCTTTTGGACTTTAACTAGTCCCCCCCTAAACTTAACCCATCCTCATTTGAGACCAATGAGTTTGGGTTAAGTAATGTGCCCAAGGAGCAGTTTGTGCTGAGGGACACTCTTGATATCAATGAAACAGCAGCTTTCTGAATTCTAGATTTCTCTACCTGCTGGGTCGCGATTCCCCATAAGTAAATGCTCTTCCAGATCCAACAAGAAGCAAAGGTTTGGGGTGAAGTGTTGGGCACAGGTTAAGGGGATGATACATCGGTGGGAAATGTGGCAGGACTGCTGGCAAGAAAAGGTTGGAATTACCCTCAGAGGCGCAGCTTTTAAGTGGAGGGGCAAAAGGGTTGAAGCAAGGGCTTTATCTTCAGAGTCGAAAAGCTTTTACCACAACTGGCCCTTGCGCATGACAGTTAAACTAATCAAACAAGGCCACCAGCCAGACCCTCAAGCTACTTTGCTCAATTTGGACATGTGCAACACAATATTGACTTAATGAAAACCTCACAGTCACTTACTCAACAAATAAACATGTTGATGCTTGCCAGGACTGCCACCAAGATTAAAAAGAAGTGTGCACTGTGTGTACAACGGGGCTGGTTTCATTTAAGCGATTGGTTCACGTGAGAAACACAGAGTGGACTTTGTCCACAACAACATTTCTGAATCAGGAAGTTGTTGAGACGAGAGGTGGTGGGATCTAAAAGATGCAGGGAGATTGTTTGACGGCCTTCCCCTCCTTCCCTCTGTCTGGGGCTGCAGCGTGGGAGTGAATGCCAGGCTGTGTTTGTCTGGAATCTCCCGCTCAGATCACCAGTAAAGGTTGAACAAATTTACTAACTGTCAACGTGAGTTTGCAGAGGCTCATCTACATTAATTTTGGCGTTGTTTTTTATTTTCTATTTTAGATATCTGATCCTCACTCGGCATTTGCTCACCATTGAGATTTGGGGGTTATTTGTGAGTTTAGATGTGAGTTTTGTGTCATGTGGAGTTTGAAGCTTACGTGTGTGTGTGCGTGTGCTTTTTATAACAGTACAAAGATATCCTAAGGGTCTTTTCCCCATTTCTCATTACAAATGCTAATGTCACATTAATGAAGTCAGCTTAACTCAGGGTTTATACTGCTGCCCACACTAAGAGATTTGGCCCTGACACTACCCACGTTTTCATTTCATATTTTGCTGCAGGCATACCAATGTAAGTTTTCTAAAAAAAAAAAAAATTGGACTCGGGGGCATAGGGTTGACTCAAGCCTTCATGGCCTCATCTTTGCAAAATTCTGTAGTGCAAAACAGCCCGGCTGGCCTCTGCGGCGACTGTTAGCTTAGCTCCGGCCACTGTAGTGGCCTCAATAAGGGGCCGGCTAATGTAAACATTGTGGCAGTGTGCTAGCCGTGTAGAGTCACTACCTGTTAATCATTGCTGAACACAGAGCTTGTCAGGCATAACAACATGCCAGAGAATTAATTGCGTTCATAGATCACTCAATTTTATACAGGAAACATTTTAACTTCTGTGGCTCGCTTGTGCCTCCGCACAGAATGGATCAAATACAGTACATGACGTGTATGTGAAAGGATCAGAGATGAGAAGAGGTGAGCCCTTATAGTCTGTCATACAATGCAGATATTCATTTTATTCATATATGAATAGAATTACGCATTTTATTCACTCAGGAATACAATCAATGAGAACACGGTCATCATTGGTGTTGTTTGTCTGCCACAAACAGCTGAATGTTTGCTTTCTAATGTTGTGTTTTTGCTATAGGATTTCATGATGTAACATTGCAGTGTTTGTGTATTACATCTTTATACCGTGACCTTGGATACCTTGAAAGGCACTGATAGATAAAATGCGTAGTTATTAGAATGAGCCAACTTTTTCCAATGACGGTTTATTGATTTGACCACTGACTCATATTGGCATGATAACTGGAAACAATTATCTTAAAACAGGCTGCAGTAGAACAACCATCCACAGTCATTATAGATTTTGTTTGTTTTTCTTATCCTTTTAGACCCTTCCCATCATTTCTCTCACATCTCCCCATGTTTGATGACTAACAGTGCGTGGTCAACTCTCAAGTGCTTCAGTAGGGCATTTGTTAAACACAGGAGCATTTCCAAGCGTAAGCCCACAAAAATCCAGAGCAAGAAATTGGTCTCAATAATTAGAAGGCAATTTCATAAATTGATTAGATTATGCTAATCACGGCAGATATGATCTTAAAAGCAGTGTGGGAAAGGCAGATAGTGGGAGTGCGCAGAGGGAGGGAAGGAGTGACAGTCCAGCCGCCATTACAAGCTGCTGATTTCTGCAGAGTGCTTCATAAAATGTCAGAGCGCTTCTCCCTGAGCAAGACACTGAAAAATGGCAACGCTGTGATGTGCTGGCACCTCACCTGCTGCACTACGCGTGCGTGCGCGTGTGTGCTCGCTCGCTCGCATGCATGTCTGTGTGTATTTCTCAGCGCCCGTGTCAGACAGTGTGTGCTTGTGTGTGTCTGTGTGTATTTGCATGCATCAGTGCGTGTGCGTGCGCCAGTGTGTGTGTGTGTGCACGCGTGTGCGTGTCTGTGCTGGCCTCCCTCCCATGTTGCAGTGAAGCAGAACAGAGTGGCTGACTGCCCGCTGCTTTGCCTCTCTGCTGTCAATACAGCGCTTTCCTTTCCAGCCAGTCATTTTCACATGTTTAACATTAAGTAAAGCATCAATTTGAACACAGAAATGGGAGTGAGTGACATGGCGAGCTTAATCCTTCAAGATTTTTCCTCATCATTGCTCACATTGCCTGATTGCAGATAAGTCACCCGGTTGCTCCTGAGAATATCATCCGATTTTCTGTACGCACAAACGCACGCACATAGTCGCATGTCACGCCAACTGCTCCGCCTCCTTTATTCGCAGGCTACCGTTGTATTCACGCCCTACGTTACACAATACGTGTGTTTATGTGAGGTTGAGGTGGTTTTACACAAAACAAACGCATAAGGCGCAGAGTTGTGGACTTGAAGGGGAAAAACAGAGAATTAAATAACAATGTTGTCAGTGAATTTAGATTCATACTCACTATTCGGCTTGATTATTTTGTTGTATGTTTTTGACGCACAAAATTACCTTGTGACTCATCCAGACGATACCCGGTGAAAATCAAAGATCTCAGATGATTTTGAAATATTCTAAACTGAATACGTTCAACCAGGTTCACTCAAAATTTTTAAAAATCTTGAGGCCTTTAGCTTCAGCATATTTTTCTGATTCTTTTAATATGACAGGCATTTTATTCACCCACACTTCTACTGTATTTGAACAATCACCTGTTCACCTCATCAAAGACTGTATTTCTCCCTAGCTTTTAGGAGAGTGTCGTAATCATGGAGAAGGAAACATTTAATGCAGCAGTTCTGCACTGAGGGCATGCTAACAGTTAAAACTGTAGATATAGTATATTTCGAGTGGCAAATTAAAGTATGAAATGTGCACTGATATATGTTTGAAAGTAAAGTTCACCCATGATTAATACAACAAATTGATTGTCCAAAATTGCATTGTTAACAGCAAGACCTGGTTGAAATTAGCATAAAGTAGGGCAGGGTTCCCTGCTTATCTTGCATTCTCCTCAAAGCCAATTAAGCAACGCTTTGTCTATACCATTCAAATGATCAAATCCTGTTCATTTCACCCATGTAATTCAGTCTGCATCTGTCATTTTGATTAAAATGCAGTTGAAGAAAGAATACATAAACACACAGCAAGTTCCAGAAACCACATACAGTAACAACCAGGGCCGACATTAATAGTCCTTTTCTGTCCTCACATTATGTCCAGGTTCTGTCACATTATTAGTACATTGATTCAAGTAAGCAAATAAGCAGTTTGTCAGAATTTGTTGTAATGGATAGAAAGGAGCTCTAACGACTGTTGAATCCAGGCTTGCTGCTCTGTGGATATTCCATTGTTCTGTCATTGTCAGTTTGTTTTTCTGTTTGACATGCATGTCATCTGCATTATGCATATCTGGAGTGCTTTGCTCCCTCCTCTCGCTTTCTCTCAATCTTCCTCAATATGCCCTCTTCCATAATTGGAGTGGCCAAAATGCAGCACACCCCAAAGCAGCCTCCTATGGTACCTTTTATTTCCCGTATTTATTTAAATCTATGCGGTCTGCATAACAAGGGATAGATGCACCCACAATTACTATTCTCTGGCCTGAAACAGTGGTTTGCTATCGCCGGTCCCGTAACTTTTCCCCCAATTTTTACAAATATGTTCCTGTATAGGAGGATGAAATAACAAATAAAAGAAATAACAAATAAAAACAAAACAAAAAAGAAACTCCGTAGCGCGTGCCATCCCCCCCAAAATGTATTAACTTATTCTACTGTGCACATACAGACAATCTAACGCATCTAAGGTAAGGAAAGAGATTGTTGACAGCAATGCAACAGGTACACGAATCAATTTACTGAAACCTATTTATTGGGAAATGCTACATTCCCATCTTAATGCCTCAATTTGTGCCTTGCCTTTTTCGTTCTAAGGGAAATATTTGTTTACATAAAAGTCCAGACACCTGGTTTGGTTGATAAGGTCTGTGGCTATCCTGAAAGCTGTGAAGTGACCACACAGAGAATGTACTGCAGACTAGCAGGACATTACAAGAAATAATGAGACATGGATAGAATTTCAACATTTGATTCAGTATATTGCAATTAATTGTGCTTGGTGAGACATTAAGTTTGTGCATTATCCTTGATATACTCAAAAGTAGATCCTAGATTCTACACTTAAGTCATAGTCAAGTCATCACTGTTACACTTGCAGTGAATTTCACACCTTGTTGTGAAATCTGGACTAAATCAGTTGAAAAATCTAGCGATGCTTACATGTGTGCTGACGCTTGTTTGTGTGTGCGTGCACGCATGTGTGAGTCTGACTGAGTTCCTGGTGTGTGCGTTATCCCGCGCCTCCAAATTGCTCCAAAGTCATTATGGACTTTCTGTACACATGCAGCCCGTCCTGAGCCCATCTTGTTCAGTCTGCGGGAAAAAACTGTAACGAGTCATGAGACTGATGAGTGTGAGTGGCTAGCAGAGGGAGAAGGGCAGATTCATCAAGGATGATTGCCTGATACACTTCTGCTTTTTTGATGTGAAGATCTTGCTAGGTTACCATGGGGAGGGTAATTAGTTTTGGCTGCATGCAGACGTGAATTAGTGCAGGGGATGGGAATGTTCTTATTTTCCTTTCTTTAAGGATGTGAGGACATACACAGGTTGCAGTTGTGTGCACACAGACACGCACAGTCTTGTCTTTCGCTCGTTCTGACGCTCCCACAAACACAAACACACTTCAGTGGCTCATTCTCTTCTATTTATGGGCAGGAAATGGGAATAGTACGCTATCTGGTTGAGCCGAGTAACACTATTCTGTCACACATAAGTCTGACATCAAACGCAAGTGACAAGCCTATCCTATTCCTCTCTACCGAGTCATCACCATGTCCCAAAATCACATTATTGTCACTGGAAACCCAGTGGAGCTGGGTGGTGAGCACTGTGTTGATTTCAGCCTTTGGCATCCACATTATGCTTAGAAAAGGCAAATGAACACATTTGGCATGAGCAGATTTCTTGCCATTTCTGGAAGTATGCAGAAAGTCTTGCGTCATGACTCTTGACTTTATATTCTACCTAAAGCCTCTTACAGCGACATGGATAGGTACTTGTGTTTTCACTCGGCTCAGCTAAAAGTGGAAGCTCCGCAAGGTGCCATTTACAAAACACGGGACCATATCATTACCATTTTGCCCTGGCAAGCAATAAGTGGCTCTGATGTGGTAAGTTTCAGTGTTACACGGACACAGACCAGCAGGCAGGTAGGTAAGCAGGCAGTCAGGCGGGCGTGCAGCGGTGTGACTGTAATCAGACCTGTGGCCTGGCGTCACAGCCAAGGCTTGCTGAGGCAGGCCCAAGAAGCGATGCCCATCCCTTACATGCCCTACTCTGCCATCTGTCACCGGGCAAGGACGGGGGCAGAGGGGTTGAGGGAGGGGTTGACTCACTCGCACTTTTGTGACCTGGCAGCATAGGGGACCCCAGTAATTCAACCTCCCTTCATTCATTCATTCATCCTCCTCTGTCAAGCAATTACACAGAGAAATATCCAAATCTTAATATCATACATATACTGTCTGTGCATCGTAAGGTAAAACATCATGGATTTTTTGTAAAGCTTCCTACCCACGAGTACTATACCGCATAGGATATGGAGGCAGTTATGATCCAGCATGATATAAAGCACTGTCTCTTTAAACTGTGATGTCCTCTAAGTCAATATGTAGGAGTGGACGAGAGGTGCTACTTTTTTTTTGTCAAGATGCGGTTATGTCACTTCCTGGCTGACTCTCTCTCTCTCTCTCTCTCTCTCTCTGTGTGTGTCTGTGTGTGTGTGCGCGCGCGCGAGAGAGAGAGACACACGCACATGCACGCGCGCGCGCGGATGAGGAGAGAAGGCGGGGAGGGAAAAAAAGGGGTCAGGCGAGCTTGTGCGTGCTCTCCGCCATAAGCAAGATGATCGGAACCGGTTAGTATTCGACGCCAAGCATGCAAAGTACAAACATGAGCGTCCGCATGCACGTGTCGGGCCTGTAAAACACACACCCGTGCGCTCACGCATACACAGGAGAAAAGGAGAGACAGAGAGCTCAGCCAGCGAGTGTGAGCAGCAGAGCCACACAAGGTCAGAAATGAAAGACGTTCTGCCTCATTCAGTCAGTATCAATGATCTCATTTACATACACCCACATTTCACAGAAAACACCTCACTGTGTACCGGTTTGTGTGTGTGTGTGTGTGTTCGTGCGTGCTTGTCTGGCGCGCTTGCCCAAGTGTGTAGCGAGTTGAGCGAGGAGTGAATCATACAAACTGATTAATAGTTTGTCACCCAGTAACCATGGTGTCCAAATGAGATACCCCTGCGTATTTAACACTCGTTTATTAGTTGTCTGAGGTAATAGCGGGTGCTGAAAATGGCGCACGAAAAACAAACCTGCGCGTTTGGCATTCCAAACTAAAGCGATAGCAAAAAAACAATGACGCTCGCACAGTAGAGTCGCGAATGCTGGACTGCTGGTTCGAGCTCCTTGACTAGCAGCTCGCTGTGTTGACATTTCTCTTGTTAGCCGCTCGAGGCTAAACAGGGGTCTGCGTCTGACACGGGGAGCAGATCACAGTAATAAAAAAAAAAGTGGGGAGGCGGCAAATCCGAGAGGAGCCGAGAGTGGTGTTGATATAGTCTTTGTCGGAAGGAGAGGGGAAAAAGAAAAGAGAGCTGGGAGCCTCGGTGTGTCTTTGAATGAGGTCAGGGCATCAGAGGGAATAATGTGTTTCCCTGCTCTTGCGCCAGGCGCTCCTTCCATTAAGGGCTGCAGAAGAGACATTGTGTCCACACTCTGATTACCACTGATCCATGCTGATGACTCTGTTGGCGGATTATCTCAGTTAGTATCGGCCATCTGTTACTTGGTGTACGCGTGTGTTTTCGGCGCGTGGGCGTGAGTTAGTGCGTGTGTGTGTTGAGGGAGCAATGCAGGGACACACGCACACACACACGTGCACGCACACACACAGTTCTATAGGCTCCCCGTATTGGCAGCTCTGTAACCACTGCATGCGTAAAGCAGCGCGCCCGTTTTCTCCAGCACGTCCGCCTGGGAGCGCAAAGCAAAAAAA
>OMPJ01018036.1:16251-49518 GCA_900312935.1 Carapus acus
AAAAAACAAAAAAAAAAAAAAAAAAATGCGCACCGGCGCGGGGCCGACGCAGCGCCACCAAACGCGCTGCTCTCCTTTCTTCTTTATGCATTTTGTCTACAGTGACACCCCCGCCCCCGCCCCCTTTTTCTCCTCTTTTCCGATGACGCCGACATGTGAAAGCTCCTATATGAAGGCCACATGCAATCATAAAAAAAAAACCCCGCAGAGCTGTTTATAGCCGGGCTATCTCCTGAAGGGCCACCGCATCCACCCCGGTATTAACTGCGCGGCGTTGACAGCTGGGCGCTGTGTTGTATTTGCGGACGTGACTGCGAATGCGGCGCTGGAACACATCTTATAAATCATAGTTCATCCATTAGCATAAAGTCGACGCTCTCCGTGCATCTGCGAGGACCTGCTGTTTCTGGTCTTGATTGGTTGGCGCTCCACAAGTCAAATTGATTTAGCCGTTCGCGGAGATTATGACGCATTCCTCGCCCCGCTACAGCAGCAGCGCCGTTAATAACCCACAACAATCACGCCAATTCTGATCCCAAATTTTTAGATTTTTTTTTTCAAAATATTCTCAAGTCCGGATTGTACACTTAAATAGCTTTTGCGCTCTTATTATTGACGCAATCGTTGTTGTGGCTGCGCATTCGGTGGTAGCGTGGTCGAGCACGATGTTATTATTGCTATTACATTTAATAGCGCAAAGTGATCAGTTTGTGGTGGAAGGAGGAAGATGGAGTTGCCTCGCAGTGTTTTTCACGTGTCCATTCTCTCTGTCTCATCCCAGAAAGAGGCCCTTTGAGAGATTGTGAGAGATGAGAGAGGAGATGAGGGGGAGGGTAGCTCTCTGCTTTACACCTCTGCAAAGGAGGGATTGCTTTTTTTGTTGTTTGTTGGGGGGAAATCAATTCTGTTCACATCATCACGTTTTGACAAGGCGAGGCATTAAGTGCAGATATTGAGAAATGACAGGAAAGGTTTACAGCCTGTCCTTCATCCTCTCCGCTGTTTTCCTTTTTCTTCTGCATCCCTTTTTTTGTCTCTGTGTGTATGTCGGACAAAATCAGCGCCAGCTCTCCCGCCCATTCTCTGCCTCAATCTTTCCATCTCTCCTTCCCCTCTGCATTCTTCCTGTCCTTTCCCCCCCATCTCTGTCTCTCCCCACTGCTTCTTATGTTTTTCCCCTCTGTGAAAAGGTAGGGAATGATCCGCTTCACTTACCAGCTGACACCACATAAGCTTGCTCGTCCTCGGAGACACAAGCCTTTTGTTTTCATGTGCATTATGATAATTACGAAGGGCCACAGCTTCTCTCCATTTTCATCGCACTTCTAATGATACTTTAGTGAGGAACAACCGTCAAAATCATTCTTGTTTTATCATGTGAGAGAATCAACTCCCATGCCCCCCTCAACTCCTCCTCTCCCATCGGAACCTGACATTTAAAGCATGACAGCAGAGGTAGAGGAGCACAGACTGTGACAGCCGTTCTTGTACAAATGTGGCAGAGAGGTAATAGTTTTGGTTGACGTTACGAAACACACACTGTCACACCACCCAAATTCTATTGAGTAACGTTCAGTTGTTTGGCGCCTCGGTGGATAATTTGGCTTTTTATCGCGCATCCTGTCACCTTGCACGCAAAGCCATCCGAAAGACCTTTGACCTTGCACATAATTACACACCCGCCATCTTTTCACTGCCGCAATGGCAGTCATGGCTGCCCAAGTCCGATGGCACACCAGCCTCCTCCCTATGGACTGCAGCAGGTTTTCTTGTCATCTGCGCCTCCCTCTCCCTTCCCCTCTCCCTCTCTGTCTCCCTCAGCCTCAGCCTCTCCCTCTCCCTCTCCCTCTCCCTCTCACCCTCTCTCTTGTCAGTGTTGCTCCTGGCGAAAGGCTGATACTTGATATTCAGAGGATAGCAGCTTTTGTCTCAGAGATTTAATCAGTGGCTCTGCTCCCACTGCAGAGGAGAGAGGGAGGAGGGTGGTGGAGAATGGGGAGGGGGGGGCAGGAGAGAGGGAAAGAAGGAGAGGTGGAGGCAGAGACTGTTTATGTGTAATGACACAATAACAAAGCCGGCCTGTAAAACACAATCTGCAAACTGTGCCTTTGAAGGGGATTTTCAGTCCTGGATTAGTGTCAGGCAGAGGGATATGGAAAAGGGGGAGAGAGAGAAAAGGACTCTCGTCGATATGATAGACAGGGGAGGTGATCTTGTGTGTGTGCGCATGTGTGTGCCATGGCACTCATGGAGCAGAGTTTTTTAGTCGGGTGTAAGTGTTTGTGCTCGTGTGCCTGCAAATATTTTCTCAAAAGTTGCTGCCCTTTGTGTATCACTGCACAAGTTTGCGATTTATCCGGATAGTGGTTGTCAGCAAAAAGGGATTAAAGTTGAATAATGGAAGAAAAAAACCAGGTCTCAACATTGGCCAAATGTTTTTTTTTTTTTTTTTAAGTTTTATAGCATAGGCTTGATAATGGCCTCAGTAGTGGCTCTGTGAGGCTGATCATGGAAAACTACCTTGTGGTTAATGCACCCATCATCTAAAAGGCCCTCCATTTCCTTCTCAATTCTACAGAAAAAAAATGCCAGGAGCAATGCTGCTTGTGAAGGGCTCAATAAAGCTCTTTAAATTCTTTGTGCAGAGGAGGTGTAAAAGGATCCTGGTTGTCAAACACAGGTGTTCGTGAATGTTGGATTAAGCATGTGGGTCGGTGTGTGTTCTTAGCGGGAGCGAGAAACGGCCACAAGAGAAAAAAGTGCGCTAATTGCTCATTTTGACATTTTGAAATAATATCCACAATAATTCCCACTTCACCCGGCTGCCACAGCTGGATTTAGGCAAATATTGACCCCTTTGTTTCGGAAGGACTGCACAGTTTCAAACCACATTGTTGTACTTTCTGAACCCGATTTGTCGTCGAGCATCAGAGTTGCGAAACATGTCCTCCTCCTTCCCGGGCGGTATAGAATCAATAGTGGCTCACAGCCAGTGAACATGCTTAAATAGAAATATTGTTCACGGGAAGTGAGATGTGAAAGGGAGAGTGGCGGGAGACTGTGTGTGTCTGCTAAAACATATGTAGGTGAGAGTCTGTGTGTGTGTGTGTGTAGGGGGGCGTGGGCTTTTGCTATTGTAACCCTGCTGATTGGATTGTGTTTGACAGATATGGAGTCTGGAGAGCGGCTGGCCTCCCCAGCGCCAACCCTGTCTGCTGCTCGCACCTCCTCCCCTGCGGCCTCCTCTTCCTCCTCCTCGTCTTCATCATCTCCTGCGCCCCACTCCAAGAGCAGCCTGGCCCCGAGCCCCTCAGCTCTGGGATCCACCCTTAGCACCTCTGGTAAATCCACCTTTTCCTCTTTCTTGTCTCTCAAAAGTCACTCACGCAAAATTTAAATTCCAACACGCGCAGACGGTAGTTTTCACGTAATCACAAAAACAAGCCACATATGGTCACCTTCATGTCTCGATTGCATTCAGGGCCTCTTACCCCCCCACGCTTATTTCTTTACCAGTGGAAAGAGTTTTCTCCACTATTATTTATACAGTTATTTTGCAGCCTGCGTGAATACACCTCTCTCCCAGCTACAAGTTTTTTTTTTTCTTTCGCCTGACAGCTTGGGTAGCAATTGAAAAGCTGCTGCATTAATGAAGCCCAAACAATTAGGGGGCTCTTTTGTGTGAGAAACACACACATGCTTCACCATGTCTCCTGACAACCTTCAGCTCTCTGGCTCCAGCTGCCTCAGAGTCAGGCTCAGCACGACACTGCGCGCGTGTGCGTCTGTGTCTGTGTGAGTGAGAGAGTGAGTGAGTGAGTGAGTGAGTGAGTGAGTGAGTGAGTGAGTGAGCCTCTGCCTGCATGATTTAACATTTGTCAGCCTTTCAGTGTTTTGTCAGCCCTGTCCAGCACCCTGGCCTGTTTGCTATATATTGGTCAAAGCCATTAGGCAAAGAGGTGAATGCATATTTACATCCGCGTGTGTACATCCATATTTTTATGTTTTTCAAACCTCAGTTTCTAAAGTGAGCAAGCAATTATCTCATGCTCGCTCTCGTCTTATCTCTTAATGTCTTTCTCTTTTCATCGGCCCTCTAAACACACACGCACCCCCACCATCATCACCACCAACACACACATCACACTGACCAGTGAAACGGGTGTGCAGCATCGCCCTTTTCCCATCTAATGAAAAGAGCAAGAAGACGAAAGCCAAGTTAAGTCCCTTGTTTTGTCCTCCGCCCCAAAGAAGAAGCCATTAGGCACGTATTTTTCCTATGCATTATACATCTCCCTTATTGCTCCGTGGCATTGCATGCGCTCACATTTTCTAGATAGTGATTTTAGCCTGAACATGGAATGAAGCGCTGAGAGGCGGACAGTTAGCTCTTGAAGTTCTGCCGCTCTCACGGTTCTTTTGTTTGAAAGCCTGCTGTCCCTCCGCAAAAACCTAACGACAGAGTTTGCATACTTTGTCTACAGCGGCGGTATTATCTGTGAAGTCAAAGTGGTGCCGCGTCCCACAGGAAAATTCCCAGCATACCTGTGTATACAAGTCCATTACAAGTCTACTAAATAAGTTCAGTATTTAAGGGGATTTGAAAAAACCCTCCACCTGATCATCTTTAAACTCTGAGCCTTTTTGTGCAGGCAGCTAACACTTCACCATCTCATAGTTGTGTATCGCAGAGGATCATCATAGAATATGCCTGCGATGAATCAAGGTCCTTTGCATGTGCATCAATAACACTTCACTATGAATTACAAAATCTAATCTATCGCAAAATCTAAGAGAAACACTCAAATGGGCAAGTACACTTCCTATCTTTCCCGAATTTTTTTCTCCTGTGTGCGTGTTTGCATGTCGTTACTGCTGGTGCTGGGGGGTAGGTGTTGTTGGCTGAGGCTGCCTGTCATTGATGAGGATATCACTCTGAGAATAAAAGCTGATCAGCGCCTGTAGCACGCTCTCCTTCTGGGATCAACTCACGGATGCAATTAACTTAAATCTGTCTGTGGAAATTTGATTGACTGCAACAAACAACAAATTAATCCCCCTTCGGCAGCATCCAAACATGAAAAAAGCAGGCGGTGCAGTTTGTCAGGAGCGGCGGAAGGATTGAAACAGAACGAGAGAGAGGGTGAGGGAAAGAGAGAGAGAGAGGAAAGGGGAAGGGAGGGAGAGCAGGTAATCCTAGGTATGTCTTCTTATGTGCTCCTCTCTGCCTTCAAATTTTCAGATTTAATTATTCGCCTTCTGGAAGCCAGCATTAATATTGAAAAGGCATTTGCAGATGTCACTTTGTGTTGCCTGGAAAGGGAGAGGGTGCATGTGTGTGCGGAGAAGGAAGAGGGTGGCGAGGTGGGCACCTCAAGCACAAGCGAATGCTGTGGCTGGCCTTTCTGGGGGTGCATTGCAGTCGTTTATCTTCGTATCCGCTGGCTGACTTTGGCGAGGCGGGCTCTACATATTCAGCATATTCTAATGACATTCAAAAAGGCGGATTTTGCGGCGGCGTGGCAGAGAGGGGGCCTTGAAGCCGACACAAAGGGCTATACTCACATACACGCGTCACGCTGCTGGCACGCTGGCAAACCTTTGTCTCTCCCCGCGCAACCACTCGCACTTTGATTTCCATTTAAAAATACCCTGTGATGCATCTGTAGAATCATTACAGCCTCTATTGGTGTTTTGGCGTGTAACATAATGGGCCCTACTGTAGTCTGGTTAATCAGATCCCGGACTGCATCAGCGCACGAAACACCCTTTGCTGTAGTGTCAGTGTGTTTTACATTTTTGCGGCGTGTGCAAGTGTATACTAGCTTGACATTTTCATCTGCTCCACGCACAACACTTTTCTTTTCTTCAGTCATCACTTTTTTCCCCCTTTTGCATGTGATTGTGTATTACCTGACTTATGCAGAGGAATCAAGTAGGCTTGCTCTCCTTTTCGGGGATAGAAATTGAATTTGCATGAAATATGCTCAGACCAAATTGCATCTGACTCTGGGAGGAGGTAATACGTGGCAGTCGCCCCTGCCAGAAATGATTGTGCTCAGGAAAACGCTAGGCGATGATGATGTTGATGAAGTATTCTTCTGTGCTGAAATTGAATGCCAAAAGCGCAGAAAGAGGTGAGCCTCATGCACCTTATATATATATATATATACGCACACCACAATTTTCTCACCAAAAATATGCTGCTGTTGTCGCAGTGACATATATGCTGATAGTCGAAAGCTGAAACAAAGATGTATGTTGGGTCCCGGTGACGAGGCTCCATAATTAAAGGGAAATCTTAATTGTGAAGAGATAAATCTGACCTTTGATTCCTCTGGAAATGCAACAGTTGTTTCTCTTTTGTGTTGATATTTTTCTTTACAGTCCAGATTGATTATTAGATCCTCCAAAGCTGTGGAAATCTTTCATTCATGTCCTATCAGTCTGTATATGAATAGCTCAGCCTGTGAAAAAATGTTGGTAGTCTTACAAAATAAACACGCTACATAAAAGCCAGCCAGATAACATAACTACTGTTCTACTTACGGCAAGGGACCTCTCACGTGTCAGAAATTAGGTTGTTCACTTCACAAACACATGATAAGTGCACGAAGGCTGGACATTTATTTTTTGTTAAATGCCAATTTTGCCAAAGTGGCACTCTCAAGCCGGATCCACCTCTTTTTTGTGCTGTACAAGATCGGCTTTTTTGTCTTCCTGTGTTGAGTCTGTGTGGAAAATCAGATTGGTCTGTCAAAATTTTAGTTTTCAACACATATTTGTCTCACGCTGTTTATTTCCCCCTCAGATAGTAACGGGACAAATCAAATGGTCACCTGAATACATGACGTGACTGCATCAAAGCCACTGTGCTGTTTCCTTCAAATGTCACTGCTTTCTCTTTGCCATGAGTCTGGAATTGGGAACACATCTGAACAGGTTTATCATTCACCCCAGGCCGTCTGTTTGGAGCAGCAGGAGAGCAGCCCTTCATTGGCTCCACATTGTCAAGTGCCTTCCCTCTGGTTAACCACCCAGCCTTTGGAGCCATCTACACTGCCGGAGCAGGCAGGCCTGAGTTTGGAGGCCTTGGCTCCCTGGGCATGTCCGCCGCCTTAGCTGCCCACCCCCAGCTAGGAGCTCTCTCTGGTAAGATCAGGGTGACTTACACTTCATGACTCGGGGGCGCGGAGGAATGTCGGAACAAGAGCCCTGATTGATGGAGTCTGTGATTCACAGCCAATTTCCTCCATTCCTTTTCCGCCACAGAGTGGTGGCGTGCTGCTGAAGCCCATGGAAGGGGAGCTGCTGCCTTTCTGCCGTCCTTCATTGGCTTCCCTCCATTCTTCACCCCACACATCCAGCCCAACCACAGTGCCAGCCCTCTTCAGAGCAGGATGTCCAACAAGAATAACCATGCCTCACCTAAAGGTTGCTTCCCAGACAATATGCCCCAGTGCCACAAAACACATACTGTACTCACATGCACAAACACATTACAGAGTCAGCAATGCTGTGGCAAGTGGTATGCGGATTAATTAATTTTTTGGATAACATAATCCAATATTATCACTGAAATAAACCTGCCAGTCTTCTCTCGCACTTCCCCTTTTCCTCCTATCTTTATTTATAGTTGCCACTTTGTCCTTTGATGAGATTTCTTCCTTTTGAGATGAATTTAATGACTTTCATTCCTCAGTTAGCGATTTCCGTCAGCTCCCCTTCCCCTCATTTTCCTAATCTTTTTCTTGTGCTCTTAATTTTGCCAGTATCTTTTAATTTATCTTCTATTATGTAAACCACTCATATTAGGCTTGAGCCTTACGCAGCAAGCATGTTTGATGAGATACGTGTACAAATCAATGTTATTTATATCTTTTTCCATTCCAGAGTTAGTAGCAGATATGTTATTACTAAATATCTCAAGTGTAGTTTTCAGAAGTAAGCAAAGTCCATCTCCCCTCTGTTTCTAGGGGTAAACGGGGCATTGAATGGCAGCGAGGTGTCACCCCTTATCACCACACAAGCAGCGAGCTATTCTACAAGTGTTGAGAAATCAACCAAGCCAACCAAAAATTCAGACCCTCAAAACAGTAACCGTAGCAGCCCTCAGGACACTTCAACAGAAGATGTGGAAAAATCTCTCCAGAAACCCAGAGAAAAGGTTGGTAGGAGACTGCACTTTGCTCTGCATTGTGATAAGAACAAACAGTCACGGTGATGAGGTGCCATATTGAAAATACCTTTTTTAATGCCCCAAACAGAAACCTCGTAAGAAGCCTATAGATGCTTCTGGGATGAGCATCAGTGATTCGGGGACGTCCTCAGATAGCTCCACTGATGGCTCACTCAGCAGCGACCTAGAGGACCTTCCTGATGAGGAAGATGATGACGACGACGACGAGGAAGACGAGGAAGAGGACAAGCATAGTGAACTGTCAGAATCAGAAAAAAGAACAAAGAAAAAGAATAAGGTAAAATAATTAGAGACGGTAGCAGGGATACATGAACAGTGAATGTGAATTTCTCGCAAATGAACAAATTTCATGTGCTTCGGTGCCACAGACTAAAAGTAGGAGTTTGTTTCCAGGTTTTGATGCCAAGCACTGGAACGTCAAAGACAGGAAGGCCACACTTTGGGATGAAGCCCCTGGATCCTCAGCCTCAGCTCACTCCCAGCCCACCAACCCTTGTGCCCATACCTTGCTCTATCTCCCCACCTGTCCTGCCCCAATGTTCACCCATGGCCCGGCCCCGGACAGAGGCACAGCAACATTTCAGTGTGATCCAGTCCACAGGCTTGGCCAGCAACACCAAGCCCCTTCCGCTCCTGACCCAAAGCCGGCGGGACACCTCCCCTTCTCCCTCCCCCATAGCCCTCACCACATCACCCAAAACAATCTCCAACACAGCTTCTCCCAATCCTCCCACACTGCTGCCTTCCTCTTCTCCTCAGCATCTCCCCCTGTCCCTCTGCTCCTCGCCCAAACCTCTCTCCGTCCCTTCACCGCCCCGTCCAACCTTGCCTCTGTCTACCTCCCCCAAACACTTTGGTCTGACCTCACCCATAACAACCTCCCAAAAATCTTCCCTGAAGGCATCTCAGCATGCTGCTGCTGGCACTGTCAAAGCCAACAAGAGGAAACAGCTGGAAGCTTCTCTTGCACAGATCAATGAGTTCAGGCTTAAACAGGTAAGCCAACTGTTCTTGGGAACCATAGCTGAAACCCATTTGCCACTGTTCTATCAAAGATACAAATTTTTACACAATGCTGCCCTCTCCCTTTGTCACAAGAAATTCACCTCAACAATGGCTAGTTGCGGTTCAAGTGTTAGAAATTAAATCAACCGACAGATTCAGATGTGTCATTACACTTGCTTCTTCCTCATCAATACTTAATCTGCGTTCAACATAATACCAGAGCAGTGCAGCACACTGTCAGCTGCAGAGCCAGCGCAGGTGTGGCTAGTAATAGAGGTGCACAGTCAACTGAAAAATGAAACCATAACATTGACTACTGCAGTTTCTCATTCACAAGGGGGTGTTTTTGTATTAGACAAAAACATGTTTCAGCGGGTCTCTACAAGATTATACCACAGCCTCAAGCAAACGCTTCAAAGCATACTGAAGAGTGAGTCTTGGTTCGGTTTTGTTGGAGGAGGCTTGCTTGAGTAAACTAAAAGAGTAAAATATAAATCTTAGATACACTGATGATTATTGTTAGGAGACCTCACACATACACATACAGTACACGCACACACATATGTATATTACCTCCTGTGATGTGATAGCCATTGGAGAGGAGAGGCTTTACAGTATAACCCAGTTTAGCTGCTGTGTTTAATGACTATAATTAAGGAAATGGTGAAACACCAGAGGAACTGTCTCATTTCCCTCTCTTTTACTGCCTAAAGACGTTTGCTCAAATGGATGGAACTGTCCATCCTTCCACCTGACAAAAAGCCAACATCATGCAGATTTGTTGTATGCATTCAATATGTGCTTGCATATTTTTGTGTTTTTTGTTTGCGATCTGTGTTTCCACAGTGTCTTAATTTTTCCTTTGCAATTTAGTAACTGACAAGAAAATACAGAATGCAACTTTTTCAAAAAGAACAACATTTTGGTCAAAACCTTTACTTTATCTGCTTAGATTTATGACTGAGGCTGCAATAATGCTTCTGGAGAAAATACAGGTCTTGCGCACATGTCATTTTCTAAGATAGGCACCATCACCAAATTATACATCAAATTACGAATTTTCTTTGCTTTACACAACAAAGAGGTGGTTTTCCCACATGAAGTATGAATGATAGTGCAATAATCAATAAGCTAAACCCATCGAGATCAGCTCGCTCTGCGAAAAGCTATTTCCCCTTTTCTATTTTACCAGTGGAGGGAAGTTTCCAGTGAGCCAAATTCCCCCTGTGGTTTGAGCACAGTTATTGTATTTCATGGTCTGTGAAATTGATTTGTTTCACTTCATATCACATCCAGTTGAAAGTGCATGTCAAAGCCTAACCTGCCTTTGCTTAAACACAGATTCAACCAAAGTTGTCATTTTGTGTAGAACAGCAAACTTGCTGAGGGTCGTGGTCTGGGCCCTTTTCTGATGAGAATAATTGCAATATAAAGATACTGTATATCAGTGTGTTTCTGTGAACCGCCCCTATACAAGGCCCTTGTTATTGCCTTTCTGTCCTTATTGTTTCTCAGAAAAGGGCTTAGACACAGTTAACTGTACCAGTGTTAGGTATTGTAGTGGTGTCACTTGCTCAAACAATCAGCACTGATGTGAACTGACAGCTTCAGTAACTCTACTTTGTCTCATTTCTTTTCTTATTTTTTCTGTAACCTTTTTCTCTCCCTGCCTCCCACTGACTCCCTCTTTTCCTCTTCTATTCCCAGACCCTCATGTCCCAAGGGCAGACGTTCTCAGCAGATTTAAAGAAGCAGCAGCAGGGGCCAAACAAGTCCCCTAAGAGGACTTCTTTGTCGTCATCTCCATTACCACCTGCTCCGCTGCCTCCTCCCCAGAACAATCACTCTAACCTCTTCCTGTCCAGTGCCCTCCTCGGGCTTCCCGAACCACGTCACCCCAATGGAGTCATCCAAAGCACCACTCAGGACGCGCCTCTGGCCCTCATCACCAAACCTCGAAAAGATGCTGCCTCTCAAGGCAAGTCCCCTCAATGCGACTCTGATGTTGGGTCAATGCCTGTCAATCTGAGCACAGGGGCCAGTAGGACCTCAGCAACTACCCAAGGTCGGCCTCACACACGGCCTCTTGCTACCTCACCTCATGCCGCCACAGGCCATGGATCTAGAAAGAACAAGACACCCAAGGTCAAGGGTCAGACTCCTGGACTGACACAAGGCCAAGGCCAAGCAGACCCTTTAGTAGCCTGGAAGGGCTTCTCTCAGAACCATTTGGTTCAATCTCTAGTGGATCTGTTTCGTGGAGGAGAGTCAGGCATGGGCATTCCTGGAGTTAGCATCCCTGGGGTTGGTGTTCCTGGGGTCGGGATTCCTGGGACTTGTAATCCCACCGCGGGTCTCCCTGCCAACAAAGAATCTGATGACTCTGGGGATGAGGATGAGGATGAGGATGATGACCTTGAGGAGGATGAGGATGAAGAAGAGTCTGACGATAGTCTGTCAGGTTGGTAAAAATTTGCTGATCCCCATTTTCACTAGTTGCCAGTTAAATGTGTAGTGAATGAACCCAGATTCAATCACTAAAAAAAAAATACATGGTTTCCATCTCCAGAGTCTGACAGCAACTCAGACAGTGACATCTCTGGTAAGAAAGTGAAGGAGTCAAAGGCACTGCCATCGGGATTGTCATCAAAGAAGGAGGTCAATCCTCTCAGGCTAACCAAAGGCCCAGAACTACTGAACACCTCAACCAATCACACAGCCACCAGCTGCTCCCCACTCAACCTGCAGGTCATCAAGTCTCCCACCACTGTCACCAGCGCCAGTGCCTTGGTTTATCACAACTCACCCTGCTCCTCCTCCTACAGTGTAGCCACTCCAATAGGTAAAGTATTCATTATGATTAATCAGCCAGGTCTGAGAAGAAGTTGAGTAAACGTTTCCAAATAAAGAAACCCCAAAGTTCAGGAGGCACTCTTTTTTTTCATTTGGGACTTCTTGCTCGGGCGAAATGCAGCAACCGTGAGCAACCAAGACACAAACAGGTCAACTGTATGTTTTCTTAAATTGCAGCATTAATACTTTTGAGCAACAAACTAAAAGTTAATCTCAAAATACTCTGACGAACAGTTTTATTTATACAAAAGCAGAGAGCAGATGTTTGAGGTTCTGCAGGAGCACATCTCCGGGTTCAAAAGCCTTTACAATGTTTTTGGAGGTTAATGTCTCCTTTCATTTAGTGCAGTAAGATGTACATACACAAACTAGTGTGGAATGTTCTGATGAGGCAATCAGTTTTTTTGTCCTTGTTTCCCTATGTCACTATGTTGTTCCTCTCTCGGATAAAAGTTTACTCGTGGCCAAACAAATGCACAATTTCTTCATTTTGCAAGTTAAATTTTCATTGTTGATTGCAACACAGTATTGCAAATTTTAGGCCTTTGTAATTACATGCTGCTGGTTGTCACTGTGATTATATCTGGATATGTATGGTTGTGCCTTTGATCACATAAAGCGTGGTTAAGTTCTAAGCTCTGAAAATGTATTGTTTGTGAGATTTTCAGTGTGATACCTTGTTGTCACGCTGATAGCTGAAATCTCTCTTGCTACACAGGCTTAGGAAAGAGGAAGAGAGTGATGGATGAGAAAGAGTTGATGATACCTCTGGAGTTGGGGTATGTACAAGAGACTGTGAGAAATAAGGCTCTGATGTGTAAAGTGCTACACTTCTAACTGAATTGAGGACTTTGTCATTCTTCCTGCGGAGTCAATGGCCTCTTGCAGCGATACCCTTTCAGCGACACACTTTCAACCACACAGACACACGATTCTGAAACATGTTCAATGTGTTTGTTTCTTTTTTTGATGAAGTACCGTACTTTGTCCTTATTCCTGAAACCACAGGTGGCGCAGAGAAACAAGAATCAAAACAGTTGCTGGGCGGCCTCAGGGTGAGGTGGCTTACTACGGTCCATGTGGCAAGAAACTAAGGCAGTACCCAGATGTGATGAAGGTACCAAGGATCGCAGCCCTGTCAACATCCATGATGCACAAGCTGCTGTCATTAAGCAACGTAGATGAGCAGTTTGCAAGAGGGATTTAGTGGGAAGACAATCACAAACCCCATCGCTGAGGGCAACACCTTTGTGATTTATTATTGAAAGATGTTTACCACGACAGCGGATATTGTCCATCAGCATTGCTTAAACAAGCAAATACCGGTGCATCATGACATTTTTATTATTACCTTCAATATTACTTCAGCTGCACTCCACCCCTCCCTCCCACCAAAAACAATACATGTGGTTTCACTTCTTGTGCCGCTGTGATCCCTCCGCTCTCCTCTCCTATCCCCCGAAGATGAATGGTTAGTGTTGGGATGCACAGCTTTGGCCTCGTTTGTACAGTGTATGTTATATTGCTGTAGTCATTGAAGGCAACGGCCACTCTTGATTGTCACAACTATTTCTGACAATAGTGGCCTAGATAAAAAAAACTGTCAACTTAGTAACATTAACTCACTGCTAGCTTGCTAGTAGGCAGTAAAAAGCCTAGCACGGACACAGATAAATAAAGAAGGGCCTGAATTGTGCACCCCAAGGTCAGAACCGTTTTTCTCTCCACAGAGCTTTTGCTCTTTTTTGTCCCTGGCTTTTATAATGATTAGTAGCGCTGCACAGTTGCACACTGCAATCTTAGTCGTACTCCAGTTCCTCTAGTGCCTCTCAGTTGCTTTTCAATGTCGCTAATTTCGCATTTTTTCCCTGCCTAAACATTTTACCAACGCCATTATTATTTTCTCTTCTGTAGTATCTATCCAGAAATGGAATAAGTGGCATCACACGTGATAATTTTAGCTTCAGTGCAAAGATAAGGGTTGGTGACTTCTATGAAGCCAGAGAAGGACCCCAGGTGACTGCCTTTCATCTCTCACTCTCTCTCTCTCTCTCTTTCTCTCTTCCCCTTATCCCTGTTCATCTTTTCATATAGCAGCAGACAAAGCTTCATGCAGCAGTCGCTGTCAGGGCATGGATAGGAATAAGCCAAAGTAGAGTTAGTTCATTGAAAGTGCATTGAAAACTGTATAATCGGCGACATTACTTCCACAGGTGACCAGTCACATTCTGTTTGATATGATATGTGTTTGTGACTCAAAAAGATAAAATAGGCTAGTGGTTGTTACAGAAGGTTGAAATCAGCTTTTGCAGATAATACTGAATGGCCACAAATGGAATGACTGAAAAAAAACAACAGTGACTAAATTATCACTAGGTTAAATGACCAATGCTCATTTGATTTAAAATGCATTAAGCTGTTGATGCTGTTTTAGTTTCAAGATATCAATTGCAAAATCAATGGGACATAAACGGCAACAATTGTCGACTTTTATGTTTTTAAGAACTTGACTATCTCAACTAATAATTTATACTTTTGTCTGTGTTTCGACAAATCATTCAGTGTTGTCTCCACACAACCCCTCCACTTTCTCTATCCCCGCTATTTTGTTTTCTAGGGTTTACAGTGGACCCTGTTGAAGGAAGAGGAGGTCATCCCTCGCATTTTGGCAATGGAGGGTCGAAGGGGTCGACCTCCCAATTCAGAGCGCCAGCAAGGGGGTGAAAGTGCCAAAGGCAGCCGACGGAGGAAGGGACGCCCCCCAAACGTCGGCGATCCACTGGTCCCAGAGGGCCCCAGTCCCAGCGAGGTCAAGCTTCTCCGTAAACTTGAGGCTCAAGGTTAGCGAAAGATCATAACACCCGCAACATGTTAACCTTAATCCAAACTATCCATTTGACCAATTGTTTTTATCCTCCTGTGCATGCAGAAATCGCCCGGCAGGCAGCTCAAATGAAGCTGATGAGGAAACTTGAAAAGCAGGCTCTTGCTCGGGCAGCCAAAGAAGCTCGAAAACAGCAAGGTAAGTGCAATCTCAGTGCCGTCAGCAGTGTATGGAGCTTTATGTATGGCTGGCTTGGTCATTTTGCCACTTTGAATTTGGTTTAGTTTGATGTATTAAAATGTGATGGGTGGAAAGTGCTGCTTTGTCGGAAATACCGCGACCTCTGAAGATACCCTCTGGTTTTTCTGTACCCTAATTGTCAGTGGATGTATGGTGTCTGTATTTGTTGCCGTCGAAAGGCTCAGACATCATCTGCAAGTCTGCAGCACTTTCATAATGGCAAAACTTTGAGCCCTAAATATGAAGATATTCAGGTAGACTTTTTTTTGCAAACACTAAAACAACATGACTTGACTCACAGCGATCATGGCAGCAGAGGAGCGAAGGAAGCAGAAAGAGCAGATCAAGATTCTTAAGCAGCAGGTGGGTCTCTTCCATGTGTGCTGACAAATCCATTCCCTTTCCTTTTCCTTATCTTCTTGTCCTGACACAATCATCCCCGTGTGCACCACAGGAACTGCTGAATGCTTATTTTGTCATTCTTTCAAGATTGTTTTGCAATTACTATCATTACTGCTTGCATAAAACACATGTGTCTTTGCCCTCCTCAACTGGAATGGCTCGATTGGAAAGTGATCTTATCTTATGATGTTTTGCTCCATCTGAAATATTAAGAGATTGTGTGGGGTTTTTTTGCAGGAAAAGATCAAGCGCATTCAGCAGATTCGTATGGAAAAGGAGCTCAGAGCACAGCAGATTTTGGAGGTATAGAATCTGATCCAACAGCACCTCTGATTAAGCAGAACATTCTTGGATAGCTACAGTCTCCGAGTCTATACTGTTTTAATCTTCCTAAAGCCCATTACTGAACAGCAGCATGCATCGGAGGGAGCTGCGTCGTCTTAGGCATAATTCCACATGGAACTAATGCTAAATTGGTCTTGGTTGACGGCTGTTGAATATTAAAATGGCTGTCTCTGCCTCTTCAGACCTTATTTAAATTGGACAGAAAAGTCTTTTTTCATCAGACAACAGTAACAGTTTAGCATAAGTGGGTCGAGAAAAAAAAAAGGTGCTGTTTTCCACACACAAACACATCTGCAAACTTGCACAAACACACCACTCAGACACACACACGCACGCATGCAGATACACAGACACACAGATGTGCACACTACAATGCCTCACACAATTATACTGTAGGAGCTTCAAAGTGTTTTAGCAGGACTAAATCAATTTTGAGTTGACACGGTTGGCAAGCCACTCCTAACAGGAGGCTTCAGCATTTTCACAATTACATGTTAAAGAGATACATTATTCATTTTCTGTGTTTAACAAATTTGACTGGCATTCTGCAGCACGGAATCTCCCGCTAAACCAGAAAATGGCAAACAATCAGTTCAAGTGCAGTGAAGCCCTAAAAGACAAGGTGACTGATTAACGTCTCTGCAAGTCTCACCTTAGTCTTTATTTGCAGGCAAAACGGAAGAAAAAGGAAGAAGCTGCTAATGCAAAAATATTAGAGGCTGAGAAACGGATAAAGGTATGTTTGTGTTGTTAATGATCCATTAAAATAGATGATAATTTGAAGCAGTAATTATAATCCAACTACAGACAATGGACTATTGCAGAAACTGTATGAACCACACATATAAAGATAATTTTCCACTTTTTGGTATATTGGGTTCATACTCACACGTGAATGACAAAAACACTATGTGGCCAGTTGCTGATCCATGGCTCTGTGGTTGGGGGGCCCTGCCCTAGTGGAACAGTATTTTATAGTTTATATTTATCATAAAACTTACCAGGAATGAGATACAATTTCCATGGTTCACCTGATGATTTCCGCTGGCATGGGCGTTGTTTGAACTCTGTCCTTTATGCATTGAATGCTGACAAAACATTTCTAGAGTAAATGCTGAAACGGCACATTTCGCATTAAGAAAAGTATTCCAGTCCTTTGCGAAAGACTCAATCTTAAATGGATCCGACCTGGGCTGGCAGCATGGGATATTGTTACATGTTGGCATTTCAAGTCAACCTATGGTTAAGTGATATCATTAGGCAAGCCTTGGGAGGTACATAGTCATCTTACAATACCTTGCAGTGCTTTTCTGAATAAAAAGCTGCAAGGTTGGAGCATGTAGGAGAAAATTCTACAGTTATGATGTTCACAAAAGGAGCAATGCCGGGCATGACATTAGAAACCATGCAGGCGACTCCTCCTGGTATGAGAGGTAGCCAGGGCAAACGGGAGAGGTATTTTAGTCAGGTGACCACTTAACTCAAGTTTGCAGTGTAGTTTTGTCACGTTCCCCTGCAAAAAGAAGTCTCACCTAACGTGTTCAGCTCCAGATTTTTTTGTACCATCCCAAAACCGAACTCATTCTGGCATGTTGTACTGATAATTAAAGCGAACCAATGTTAAATGTTTGAATCTTATCATTCGAGGTTATAGCTCTGACATGAGGGACGCGTGGAGTGGGCTGAATATTATACTTGGTAATGCCTCGTATCAGAACTCTCTCCACTTAAGAGGCAGCTGGCAGTAAAATTGGAGTCCTTTGAAATGGGCTGAAATTTTATCAGTCTAGTGATTTCATGATATTGGCACTATGGCAACATATTGATTTTTCACTCATCCTCTCTGTCAAGGAGAAAGAGCTGAGAAGACAGCAGGCAGAGATTCTGAAGCACCAGGTAGGCTTTCACTACAACTTTCAGTGCCCTCAGAACATAACAGTAATTGCTGTAACATAAGTAAGACATTTACCTCATACCTCTTCACTAGAAGCAGAATTGGGAAGTATGAGTGTTGCCTTTTAAATAATGTGGTGTGCCTTTACATGTGGTCAAGTGCTGTGTATATGGGTGCATAAAAGTGTATATTCCAAATGTTAATCTCTAGTTAAGGATTAAGTCAGTAATAATAATAATAATGATGATGATTGAATACTTATGATCATAAAATCCCATGCTTATTGGTATTGGATTTGACTTCTGTTCCATAATATTTTGCCAACTCTCTCTGCCAGGAGTTGGAGAGGCATAGACTAGATATGGTATGGGTATGTTTATTTTTGTACATCTAACACCTGCATCGTGTAACTGGTTGTATTATGGTTGTCATAGCAATGCATTAAGTGTAGCACTGGCTGCTGTCATACTACATTCTTCTGCATGGCTTTCCAGCAAAACCAACAAAAGAGAAAAGAGTCAGTATGCTGCCTCCATCTGCTCGTCCTGAGGGACAACTGACCCTGTCACGGTGGCCAGGCAGCTTCTGTCCCCCTCCCCCATCCCTCCCCTCCGACTTCGAATGCATTGCAAAGACTGCTAGCCAATCCACAATGACTATCTGAAAGTGCACTGGAGGAGTTTCATCCATCACATGCATTGTCTGACTTTTTGTATTGAAGTAGCCTGTGTTACCCATGAGTGCTTGACAATTCGGCCAGACATCGAACTTGTTTCTGTCCATCCATGCATCTGTTCTGCAGTCCACAGAGTGCTGGACTTTAACCTGCCCCATCCAGCCTCTCTGTCTTCACTGCTCCTGTATTCTGCACAAAGAGTAAAACAAGCTACTGAGAATCACTTTGTCTTTATGGTGGACTCAATACCAAGCAGATTCCCTCTAGTCTTGTGAGAATACAGAAAACTGTCTGGTTGAAAAAGACCTGACAGAGCTGACAACCCCCAAAAAAATCCAAGTTCCGCCTTGGGGACAAATTTGGTTCTTCGTAGCATTTTTTGGCCTGGCTGTCCTGCTTGTAGCCCCTCTCACTCATTCACAGTTGCAGCTGAATCTGAAAAGGTCTGCCTATTTTTTCCACTGTAGCCCCGGTGCTTATTTTTGAGTGCACCTCACTCTGTAATACAGTGTACTGAACAGCAGCAAATTCAGACAGACAGGAAGGCTTTCATACAATTGCGGCTGTGTTGGAGGATGTAATGTTATAGGATCATATCTGATGATCCCATAACATTTTGAATTATGCACTTCACTCCTTATAATCCGTAATAAGAAAACTGAAATAAAACAAGACTACACCAAACCAGCAAAACTAACCAGTGTTGGTGGTTGGGATCCAGCATGTTTGGTTGATCACAATGGCAAAATCATCCTCACAGACAGCCACGCTATTCACCCAAAACGTCCTTGGCAAGCTGTAATAGTGGCAATTGTGTCTTTCAGTGGATCATAGAGAGGCGACAGCTTGATATCATTACGAAACCGGGACGTAAAGAGATCAAATAAATTGATAGTCAGTCACTGTCACATTCTGTGCTTTTTTTGCAATCGACTCCTATCCTGCATTGTGGAACAAAGTAGATGCCTCATCCCTCAGCACTCAAATAATTTGTTAATACTTCAACTGCCAGGATCACTGAAGTGGAGCTGCTTTTTTTGCAACCACTTTTTACCTCCTTGTCACCCCCTCACCCAATATTATTAGTTTGATGTGTCAAATAAGCCAAAGGATTGACTTGTGTATTGGAATTTATTATTTTGATTGCAGTGACAATGTGGCATGTCGGTACACCTCTGGCAACCAGTATTTTGTTGCTTTTGTTGTGTCAGCTTTAGTCTAGAGGCGCCATCACCGATTCCAGCTGCTTCTCTTTTTGAGCCTGTCATCACATCTACTTCGTATCGCATCTCTGTGTTGCTTTTTGGTTGTCATTGTACTACTGTATTCCTCACTTATGCTTCCACCATACATGTGAAAGTGTATACACGTGAAGCATTTTTGTGTTTGTTCACGTTTGGTGCCTTTACTGAATTTAGTGCATCAGAATTTTACATTAATCCTTACTAAATTCAGTCAGCCTTGACGCCTGTTTGAGCGATGGATGTTTGTTAACACCCTTGTATTTTCTGCCACTCTAGGAGAGGGAGAGGAGGAGGCAACATGTCATGCTAATGAAGGCTGTTGAGGCTCGCAAGAAAGCAGAGGTAGTCCAAATGAACATAAATAAATGCACACAAAAAAAAACATGTTAACTCAGTGCACCCCATCAAAAGATCTGAAGTTGACATTCCGCACATGATTCCCTGCTCTCGCTAGTTTTTGTGCTTTTTTTCCCCCCCATCATTCATTTTTTCCTTCGCACTTACCAAATCAAAAGATTCCAGCCTTCAAGCATTTTCATTTAAATGCACTGCAGTATTAGGGTGAAGTCCTATACTGGCTGAAAAATAAACATTCCTGTCTATTTTCCCATGCTCCCACACACACACACACACAAATACATCTGCACTCACAGATACACCAGCTAATGCTCTTTAAAATTTTGGACTGTGTAGGAGCGTGAGCGCTTGCGACAGGAAAAAAGAGATGAGAAACGTTTGAACAAGGAACGCAAACTGGAGCAAAGAAGGCTCGAGCTGGAGATAGCAAGGGAACTGAAGAAGCCAAATGAAGACATGTGTCTGTCTGATCATAAGGTACATATGATAGTAGTCTTTTTACACTGAAGATGACATTGATATGTCTATTCAGTGTTGTTTTGGTTTATCAGTGGTCATTGTAGTTATTGCATTAAGGGACCATTGTAAAGCTTCACGTTAAGTTGACTGCCCTTTCTTTTGAGGGGTGTGGAATGATATGCCCCCAAGTGGTTGCAGGGGAGTAGTGCACCTTACAGAATGCAGGCAACCATGAATCAAAGATGTGAGAGAAGTGTTTTTGTCATAAACGATTTTTGTTTTATCCAGCCTCTTCCAGAGTTCTCCCGGATTCCAGGTCTTATTCTCCCAGGACGTGCTGTGTCAGACTGTTTGATGCTGATGCAGTTCTTGCGTGGCTTTGGGAAAGTCTTGGGGCTGGACTTGAACGTGGACGTACCCACCTTAGGCATGCTACAAGAGGGCTTGCTCAACGTAGGGGACAGCATGGGTCATGTTCAAGACCTGCTTGTCAAACTGCTGTCTCTGGCTGTCTGCGATCTTGGTTTGCCACCCGGACAAAAGGTCGGTTCCACAAAACAATAAAACAAAGTTCACACATTTACCTTCAAAGCTTGCACATCAACAACTGAAGACGATGTAAATTGTGTAAGCATTGACATAACCTGATCTCCCTCCTTTCATAGACCAAGACCATGCTGGGTGACCACCTTATCAATGTTGGCATCAACAGGGATAATGTTTCCGAGGTGCTGCAGATGTACATGGGGGCCCATTGTGCCAACACAGACCTCGCCCCCCTGGCTCTGAGTCTGAAGACAAAGGCCTTTCAGGCACACACGCCTGCTCAGAAAGCCTCAATCCTGGGCTTTCTGGCTAATGAGCTGGCCTGCAGCAAATCTGTAATCAGGCAAGAGAAATCATAACAGCAGATTACATTTTGACACATTGTTGAATTTAATAATGAAAATTATGTACTGCAGTATTGTTGGTAAAATATCAGCAAAGTATCCAGCACTTTGATTGTAGCTAACACTTCCGTAACAATATCATATGCCATGTCAATCATGGAAAATGCGTCACTGCATCAATGCATTACCTTGCATTATTGCTCATATGCTCATAATTCAATTTCTGCGATATTTTAACAATGCAGTGAGAAAAAGCCTAGCAAATCTATTATTTCAGAAATTCCTTTTGATTTGACTCGCATTATTGAATTATCATTAAGTGCTTATCGGGTAGCTCATCCACTTGTTTACCTAGGCTTAAGATAATTAACAATGTCCCTCCAATTCTTTTATCTCGAATGAAGTTTGTTTGAACTCTTTTCTGAGTGTCAGAAAATATGGATGTGTGCTTGGAAATTGAGTTGATGGGATTGAATTTTTTTCTCACAGTGAAATTGATAAAAGTCTGGATCAGATGGCAAACATGAGGAAGGACAAGATCATTATGGAGGGAAAACTGAAGAAGTATGATTTGTTTCAATTTTGTAGAAAATACAGTGGATATTCTTTAAATAATCTAATGTCCTGAATGCCTGTATTTTTGTGTTGCTGCTCTTGTGTTAGTCAATCATTTCCATACATTTTCCATTCTTAATAAGGAGTAACCAATTTGCTTCTGGCAATAATATATTTCTTGTTCTGGTTGTATTGCAAACGATGTCTTGATTGAATCTTCATCTGTCGATGTAGATTGAGGGCCATTTACGCCAAACGTACTGGAAAGAGGGAGGCCAGTATGGGCATGGATGAGCATCAGTCTATTGGAACGCCATCCTCTGCCCTCAAGCGCAAGAGAAAACCAGGTGACAGCGATGACGACGATGATGAAGATGATGACACCGACGATCCAGCTGATGAGGACGATGACGAGGAGGAAGAGGAGATGAAGAAGGCAAAAAAAGTGGAAATATGTGATGAGGTAATGAGGTACCTCTTTGACCATAGTAGAGCACCTTTGTCGGATCATTGTTAAAGCTCATATTCATTGTGTTGCCAGGATGAAGTTGACCAAACAACAAGCTTAGAGGAGCTGGAAAAACAGATAGAGAAATTAGCAAAGGTATGTTGTCTTCCATTTATACACACAGATCCTCTGACATATGCACCTGTTCACTCAAAATTTGTGATTAGATTCTACTGATGTTTCATAAAACAAAGCCAGAGGGTATGGGACAATGTAAATCATATGAATTTGCGTTTATACTACCAAATTGTGTATGCGTTATTTACATTATGCACAGATATGGAGTTATCTTCTGATAGAGTGAATTAAATTAGTAAATTGCCTCAGTAGCATAATGGGCTATATTGAATACATCATGGTTATTAAAGCAGGGCAACAAACAGCTGAAGTGCATTGTATTGTATTGTTATTTCTTGATGTTTGTTCAATCTCCACAGTGTTTGAAAATCTGAATTATGTGCTTTGCATTGCAGCAACACCATCAGGTTAGAAGAAAGCTGTTTGAGATATCACACTCTCTGCGTTCCATGATGTATGGACAGGATCGCTATCGTCGTCGTTATTGGGTCCTTCCTCATTGTGGTGGGGTCTTCATTGAAGCAATGGAAAGTGGAGAAGGTACTTTCACCACATACTGTGTTCAACAGAACCACATCTGTCAACTGTGGCCGTCTTTATTTAGCTCCAGTGATCCCATACGGCATCTCACTGCCAAAATGCTCGTAGAGCTATTTGTAGTGGTAGACAATGAAAAAGGATTAAGTCCTATAAAACAAATGAAAAACGTTATTTTCATTGGCTAGATGAGTGGTTGTCCTGCCAAATAATTTCGGACCTATTTTGCGAATATACAGCTGATACCGCACTTAACTTGAAAATTAATTCCAAGCACTCAATCTGGCAGGTAAATCACATACTATACCTAAATTTCACAAGATCCGCCAAATGCATATATTTTGGGTGATAACCCCTTGGTTACGAGACAGTCACCAGAGGTAATAGTTGTAACAACATTCCGTATTTTCTCTCTCTCCTTTGTTTGTAGCTCCTGAGGAACTGGAGGAGGAAAGACAGAGGAGGAAGAGGGCACTAGAGGAAGTCACGGTCAAAGAGGAACCTCAGGAGATTGAGGTTCAAAAGGAGAAACTTGCCAAACTAGATGCACAAAGCATACATGCACCGGGCATGGAGCAGCAGAGTCAAGAACTAATGGAGCATGATGGGAAGAAAGGCACCCCAACCCTTTTCTGCCAGCAGCAAAGTTGTGTCTCCAAAATGTGCGCACTACGGGACATCACCACGGATGTAGTTAAAGAAACTGTGAAGGAAGAGGACATGGATACTTCCCCCACACAGCAAAATGGCAGCCCTGTGACTACTCCTGTTGCCATACACGCGGTCACATGCTCCTCCTCCGCACCTATTCCGAGCTCCTCTGAACCAGTTGCCACGATAATCCCATCCATGGTGACCTCTAATGACACTGCTAACATCCCTCCTCCAACCTCCACGTCTTTATCTGTCCCATGTCCACTGGTCCCACGTGACAACCCAGGGACCGGTACTCCGAGCGCATCCCCCGCCCCTTCTCCACACCTCCCATTCCAAGCCAACGACCAGCTGTTGAGAGTCTTGACAGAGAGGAGTGGACACTGGTTCAGCCTTCTCCCTCGCACCCCATGTGACCTCTCCTCCCTCACCAACTCTCCTCCGGGAGCTATCCGTGTACCTCCCCACACCACCATGGTGAGGCCCAGATCCCCACCGCCCTCCCCTGCCTTGCCTCTGACCCCCTCTGCCGCCTCAGCCTCTGCAAGTCCGCATCATCCAACTGGAATCCTCAACTACCCACTCGCTGCCCTGCAGGTAAGACCCCAAGTTCCCGACGTATTGCTCATGTTTCCTTTGCTGAGTTGCTGGTCCTCACTTTTTTGAGTTTTCACTTGATTTCCAGGTGAAGTCGGGTGGTTCATTGCTCGGAGTCACATTTCCAGGCTGGCCCAGCGGCGTGATAAGTCCCAGTTTGCCTATGTGCCACAGTCCAAGCCCCATGCCGGGGCATTCGCAGGAGGGCAACACTACAGCAAGTGTCTCAAGCAAGAGCGAGTCACCCATACCCCGAATCGAAAAAACCTCCTCCATGCCCTCTCCTACCCTGGAGATGCCTAAATCGTTGGACCACCCCTCGCCTCGGCCCATCCCAGAGGGTAATGACCAAGCAACATGTGTCCGGATAGATTTAACTTTCATGAGTTAGGAAAAGTTATCAGATGAGTCTGTTTATGTGGTGATCTCATGCCAGAGTGAACTGAACGTTTAATGGTCTCAAGAAGTACTTACATTCTCTGTGTGTGTCTATACTTTGCAGTCTGCTTTTCTAAATTTTGTGTGTGCGTGTGCTCCCACAGATTTGCTATCAGGTTGGTGGCGGGTGTCTGACATTGAGGAGTTGAGAGCTTTGGTCAACACCCTTCACAGCCGTGGCATCAGAGAGAAAGGCCTTCAGAGACAGATTCAGAAATATATGGAGATCATCCCCCAGGTCTGCACTAAGCACAAAGATGGTAAGAGTCCTGACGCCCCAGGCTGAGCACAGACTTCAAGCTTCTAATGCCCACTTTGCGCGTAAATGATAAACAAGATTCAAGGCATTGATTTTTGTGCAGTACTAAGTGATAACACTTTATTGAGCCGTCATCAAACCTACACATGTGTAGTCTCATACGAGTGAAATTCTCCATTTACCACCTCTATTAAATAAAACTGTTTCATTGATTAAGATTAATCTGATATACCTACTATTAAATACCTGTGTGTGTATGCCCGTACTTGCCTGCAAGTGTGTGCGATCATAGTTGACTTGATCTCTGTTATGTGTGATGTTGTCCATCAAGTGGCCATGATTGAGTTGCGTGAGCTGGAGGAGAGCCAGGTCAGTGTGGAGTCTGTGCGAGGATGGTGCGTGGAGGAGCAGGCCATGGAGATGGACATTGCTGTGCTGCAGCAGGTGGAAGAACTGGAGAGGAAGGTCACCGCTGCCAGCCTGCAGGTCAAAGTAAGCTCACATGAAACAGGCACACACAGCAGTTGGGAAAATAAGCCAAGAAATGTCGTTGTAAAGGTGGCCTCAAGGACAAAATGCTCAAAAGCCTCGTTTGTCCACCAGGGATGGACGTATCCAGACCCACAATCCGAGCGCGAGGACCTGCTGTATTATGAGCACAAGCCACCAACCAAATCTGCACCGTCGTCGGGAAATGGAGGAGAGAAGGACTCCAGGGATCATCAGGAGGAGCGGATGGAGAAGGGTGGGGTGATGCGTCACCCGGACAACCCGCTGGACATAGCAGTGACACGTCTGGCCGATCTGGAGCGCAACATCGAGAGAAGGTACCTGAGGAGCCCCTTAGGTACCACCATTCAGATCAGGCTGGATAATGTGGGTACGGTCACTGTCCCTGCCCCCGCCCCATCCACTAGTGCTGACAGGGAAGGGTAGGTCATCTCTCCAACCAAAGCTCCCCCACTCTCCCACTGAGACCCCCCCCTCTCTTCTCTGTGTGTGCTTTATGTTTTCCCATATTAATGATCAATGAGGGTCCTTGCTGCTTCCACAGCACAGTTTTGTGGTGGTTCCTTGCATTCTTCTTTGTTTCATTGTGGAGATTTTTAGGGGGAAGCCCTACCCAGTTTCTTTTTTCTGCAGTCATCTGCATGTGTGATGCATCAGTAACCTTTGGTTATGAAAACATTCATCGCTCTCACTACACAAAACACACGTGTCAGGTCCTACACCCTCTCTCTTTCTGCATGATTGTCCCCTCTACGTGACCACATGGGTGTGTACTTATCCCCAACCCCCCCCTGCACCCCCAGTCCTTAATGCCTGTTCTACGCAGCTGGAACTCAGTGTGGTCTGCTGTCTCTTTGGCAGCTGGTTTAACTGACACAGTGAAGTGTGTGTGTGTGTGTGTGTGGCGTGTGTGTGCGCGCCCCAATGTGTGAATGCATTTATGTTTCTCGTCATCTATTGTCTATTGTGTCTGTCATCATTGTGTGTCTCTAGTGGCGAGGAGGAAGTGGCACATGGGATGAAGGTTTGGAGGAAAGCCCTCAGTGAAGTACGGAGCGCCGCTCAGCTGGCCATGTGTATCCAGCAACTGCAGAAATCCATTGCCTGGGAAAGATCCATCATGAAAGTGGTTAGTAGCTTGGACCAGAGAAATTTATTTCATTTCACAGCCACGGTATAACTTCTTATAGAGGTCTGTATATGGATATGTTAATGGTCTTTGTTTTGCAGTACTGCCAGATCTGCAAGAAAGGAGACAACGAAGATCTTCTCTTGTTGTGTGATGGCTGTGACAAAGGCTGCCACACCTATTGTCACAAACCCAAAATTACCAGTATCCCAGAGGGAGACTGGTACTGTCCAGCCTGCATATCAAAGGTATCACTGCATTTATTAACGTTGCCATATAGTGTCAAATATCCACTATAAGAATTATTTCCAAATCAGAAATTCACACACAGAATATCTGCTTATTGTATTTAGATGTCAAATGTCACTATACACGTCAGTAAAATACTTTCAGATTAAAATTTAAATTGTGGATTTATGAGTTGCCTACCATCCTGAGCACAAGTGAAATTGGCATTTTCTTAAGCAATTTTTTTTGTAGATTTTGTTGTCATTTGTGGTATCTGACATTTAGACAAATACCAGGTAGGGTGTAGAACTGATAGGGCATACCACAAAAGGCGATGAGAACATTTCTGTGATGTGAAAGAGGTAGATATCATCCAGTTGCATTTGCCCAACGTAATGCTTCATTTTGATCGGACCAAATCACAGGAACTCATTGTTGCTTCTCCTCAGGCAAGCGGCCCATCTCCCAAAAGCAAAAAGCCTCCGAGCAAACAAGTACCACCATGCGGAGGAAGTGTGAAGAAAATTGGAGATACAAAGAAAAATGGGAAGCAGACAGGGAGCGGAGAAGGATCCGAAGACGACTGCGCCAGTGGAAGCAGCACGCCGAAGAAAGGAGTGAAAGATGCAAACAGGAAGCGGAAACCGGAGGAGAACTCACCTGGTCCGCCAGCAACAAGCCAAGAGAGTCCTGTCTGCGTGAAGAGAGCCAAAACGGCCAGAGACAACAACAGGGACCTGGGATTATGCAGGTATGGACACCCTCATCATAAGATCCTCAAGCTTTTGTAACTAATCATTTGCTAAAAAGGAATCCTTTGCATCATCACAGGTACTCCTGTAACCATCACAAATGTGATTTCCAGGGAAAATTCTGAGCTAGGTTGACTTATTTCTGTCACACAATGTTCACAAGGCAAAGGCCCTTACAAAACTTTCCAGTCCCAGCCCTGCAGCCTTCTAGGAGCAAAAGGGAGGATTCACCCCCCAAAAAATGATCTGTTTTAGAATCAGAACCGAAGCTCTGAGAAAAACAACCACTGAAAGCACATGAGCCCTGTGAGGGAGAGATAGCAAAAAGCCACGAAGATAAGCGCTGTACATAAAACGTAGCACGTGCTGACATGTGCAAATGAAAGCATCTGAAGACTGTGGAATGGACACGAATAATAGTTAACAAGATAACAGTAGAGGACCTTTGTTTCAAACTATATGAACATTGTAGGACAAATAATTGTTTCTACTGAATTTTGTTTTTGTTGTGCAATGCCAAAGAGATCTTAGAGTGACTTCAACAGACGTAAATTAGCCCCAGCATAGAACAGCAAAACAGGTTTATTATTTCTGGCAGGAGCTCATTAAGCTCAGCTGAACATGCAATATTATTTTCTTGAGGCATAAAGCCATTTGATTCATCTGCTGAATGGAAACACAAACTGAATGTGTTTCCACTTAAACTCAGTTCAACTTTAATGTGATATCAATTCGTAGATAAGCATCTGCACCACTGACAGTTTTATCTCCTTATTTTTATGTGTTGCGCGTCATGAGCAATAAATAATTCATTAAACAATCACTGTGAATAGGCGGTTATTTATTGCAGGTGGTAACTGCTGCTTGAGAGGTTGGAATGATCCCCACCACAGCAATCAACACATCACCAAATCAAAGAGAAGTCTTTTTTTTTTCCTGAGGTTTGAGTCTTTTTCGTGTTTTCATGTGCTCGACAGGGTCTTGCTTGCTGAATTAGAGCGCCATCAGGATGCATGGCCGTTTCTCACACCTGTTAACCTGAAATCAGTCCCTGGCTACAGAAAGGTCATCAAGAAGCCAATGGACTTCTCCACCATTCGCGAGAAGCTCGTTAGCAGCCAGTGAGTTACCTCTGTCAATTCTTTTCCATCTGAAGTCGTCACAACCCTTTTAAGCTTCACTGGTCTCAACACATTTTCTCTCTCATTTCAGGTATCAAAACCTGGAAACTTTCATCATTGATGTCAACCTGGTCTTTGATAACTGTGAGAAATTCAATGAAGACAATTCAGACATTGGCAGAGCTGGACATAACATGAGGAAGTTCTTTGAGAAGCGCTGGACTGAGCTTCTGAAACAAACTAACTAATCCTCTTCACATTCTCCCATCAAACAATTGTATGGCTCATATCGGAATGCCAGGTTTAATTTCATTACATTCTCTGGGGTGTTATGAGGCTTTGGCCTTGCAGGATGGACGATGTCTTTTCCTCATTAAGGAGCTCACAGTGCGCGAGGAGAGATATCACCTTGAGAAAAGTCATTACATGAGGTGCGCTGGATTTATTAAACAGGGAAAAAAGCCCCAAAGAGTCCCAGAGAAATGGGGTGTTGTAGTGCAATACCAATCCCTGTCTCAGAACACTGCACTGAATGAACCCTCAGCTGTCACTGATGCGTCTAGAATACTTTCCACTACTTGTAAATATACTTTTGTTATTTAATCGTATTATAGTGAATGTATTTAATTTTGTAATAATTATTTATGAGGCAAGGTCCACTTCATTTTCTATGAAAAGGAAGAATCAGCTGAACTGCTTTGAATTGAAAAGGAATGTGTCTTTGTGTTCTAATTATCTTCCAAATATCAAGCAAAGCCAAGAAAAAAGAAAACTGTTTACACTGTTCAGTGCTTTGGAGCATCAGAGGACTGTTTCATTTGTTCAAACTGTAAAACTGCATTACTTCACAGGAACGGCAGAGGAACAGTTAGACAATGGTGATTCATGTGTATATACTGTTTATTAATGTCAATATTATGTCTTGTTTGGAACGATGTGTAAAAATTGTTTAAGAATATTAAGATATTGTTTATGCCTTAGAATGATTGTAGCATTCTATTTTAGTGAACGTGATGAAAACATTAACATGAATATTGTTTGTACAGTATATACATATCCTCTGCAAACACTGTGGTATCCTTAATCTTGGTAGTGCCTACCCTTCCAACAGGGGCATGTAGGGGATGTTATTGTTTTAGTTTTCATTCCATAGTTTTCATTTCATATGTTTTTAAAATATGATTTCAATCCAACAAGGCCTCCAAAGTTGGACAAAGACACAGTAACCATTCCTCCCCCATAACAGAAAAAGGAAGTACGAGCATCCAGTTATGCTTCCACAATGCATTTCCTTACAATCTGCCACAGTACAGAGGACCTAAGGCCATGTGTAACCACTGTGTTGAACCTTGCTGTGTGTTGTGGCCTGATGGAGGCAGCTAGATTTTTTTTGTACCCAAGTCAAAAGTACTTGAAGTTACTTTATTTAAGATATTGTGGAATAAAAGCATCATTCTTTTGTAGGAGCTTTATTTTTCACTAGTGTGTGGCACGGACCTATTAAAAGGATGTTTTTCAACGTAAATGGCTTATTTTCTTTTGATCGATTCAGGTACATCAGCAAATTATACGGCAAGTCCATGGAATGTTCCTTCATTACTTGTCTCTTTATGTATGACCAGATGACGATTTACAGTCGTGTGCATCAGTTTTTTTCAAAGTGGTATATACGTATGTAGAATGCTGTGTTATTTAGCATTTACCTCTGTAAATGAAAAGTGGCTTAAATGTGTATCGGGGAGAAGTATCCCAGTATCACAATTATTAAGTGTTTGTATTTGTTACGTTTTATTCATTTAGGAGGTCATTCATACAGTTCATACTGTCTCTCCAAGATTTTCAAAATCCAACCTACTCATTACACAGAACCCGTACATTCACAAGAACAACACACAGCAAAGATCTACTACATCCAGCATAATAGATAATAAATTAAAAACCTTGTAGGCAATGCCATACAGTGTAAGCTATCAGTGTACTTAACTGTATTAATTTTAATCCTATGTGGGTATTCATGAACATTAAAATGATTCATAACACAAAATTGTAAAAGGGTGCCTGGAGGTAATGTTGAGGCATATTTTGGTTGCACATTTTGAAATGTGGATATCAACGCAATAACAATTTGTCATACAAAAGAAGAAAATATTGTGATTGAAGTGAAATGCTTCAGGCTGTAGGGATCTCTTAACTATTCTGAGATGCAAAAATTGCTTTCATGTTCAACTTGTTTCATTATTCAGAGTCAAAAAACCCCAAAATGATGACAGTTTGAGTGATGCAGCTCAGTGTGTGTATTTCAACAACGCCAGCTGTAGCTGATGGAAGGCCAGGGCTGCGGTTGGTGTGACTGTCTTCAAATATGAGTAATGGATTTTAACAAGATTAAATCTTGATATGTGATGCTTCAACAACCTAATTGCCATAAAAGCCCCACACAGCATTTAAAATCACCTGCCAGTGCTTTCAACCAATTTCCCCATCAGCAGCATTTAGCAGCCTCCTCCCCTAAATAAAAGCCCGATAAATGGGAAGGGCAAACGACAAGTCAGCACGCACACACAACAGTAAACACCCATCCTGGAATCTTTAATCTACGAATTAAATTCTCTACAGGGAGCACTGTATGTAGATAGATGGCGAGAAAATAACACAATACCCAAATACAAAACGACTGTTACGACGACATTATTAATTTGCGTCATGACGTCACAGTGGACGCACCTCCCTCAAGCCCCTTGATGCGGATGTAAACATTCGACCGACTGACGACGCAAAGAGGGAGGTAAGGAGACGCCTGTCTGTCTGCGCGATTTAAAAGTTATATTTCCGTGTCCTACCGTTATCTCCTCGGTTTCACTTGTTAGTTACCTTGTTCAAAGCAAACATTTGTCTCTTGTGCGTTCGTAACGTTTGACATGTCAAAGATGAGGCATAAAACAGGAGGTGGACCAGGTCCCTATCAGTTTCTCGTGGCGACTCTGCAGTCCTCCTTAAAAGCGAAAGGCTGCCTGTAGAGGGCGCTCTGTTGGGCATTATTTTGCCTTATACATGGAACATAAACCAGAATTAAAATGAGTTCTACGCGGCAGACATACTTCTAATGTCGGCCCCAGTCAGTTAGGCTTCGAAGAATCTGACCCACATTTACTGCGTCTTAACGACACAGTCGTCAAGGCTGCTGCGCAGTGCCGCCTACTGGGGAAGTGGAAGCTTTGTTTAAGGTAGACTGGGACACCAGCCTCACGAGCCCAAATCTTTCTTTCTGTGCACGATATGTTATTTTCAACATTCCGACCACAGTCAAAGCGATTAGTTCAACAAATTCAATTCTCTGAAACACGCAGACAATTTTCGCGCCATTGCACCACGATTGTCTAGTTGGAACATCGTCAACACTCTGCCACTAAATACTTCACCTTTCAAAGTAGGCATTTCTCAAATCTTGAGTTCAAATTGGACTAAATTGGCAATTTATTCAGCATGTCAATTTGTCAAATTTTGTATGGAAACTCTAGCTCGCAATCAAACTAAATGACAAGTTGACATGTTATCACAAGTCATCAAACTATGCTAAATTGTATTTGACTAGGTGTCATGTACGAAATTTCTACACCATATCACCGAGTCTTCTCTTTTATGGCCGGACTGGAACAAAACTTATCTGAAACGTTAAGTAAGCGGTTAAATATTAGACACGGATGCTTCCCATTGTCCTGTCTCTATTATTCAAGTCCTGCAGTATTGGAACGTGTTTGTAGAGAATAAATTCAGGCCTACAAGTAATTGACCCTAACTCCTTGCAAAATGTGGTCTCCATTTTTTTTAAATGCACTAAGTATATCTTGTCAAAAGTCTCATGTTTGCTGATATTTTAATGTACAGAGGATTCAAATATGACGTCACAGAATTGATTAAGGAATCTGATAAAAAAACATGATTAGTGAGTAGCAGTTCATCCGAGGATAAGCACAATGGCGTCATGTGGTCTCCATTTCTAATGTATGACTTTGGTTTTCTCTTCTCTCTTAGGGCCAAATACTTAAAAAGCTCGCCAGATGGTTTCTCTGATTTGTACTTTACACGACCACCAAGATGACGTCAACTGGTGTGCCTTCTCAGCGACACTATTAGCCTCCTGCTCTGGGGACAAAACTATCCGAGTGTACAACAGCCATGACTTCTCCGAGCTTCCCTTCTCCCCTCTGTCCGGGCATGGCTATGGCGTCCACTGCTGCTGCTTCAGTGCCTGTGGGCAGTTTCTGGCCTCCTGTTCTACAGATGCCACCACCGTGATATGGTCGATGGTTACAGGCGAGATTGAGGCCGTGCTGGAGCATCCTGGTCGCAGCCCCGTTAGGATCTGTGCCTTCTCTCCTGACTCCATGCACCTGATCTCTGGTGCTTCCGATGGGACACTGGCTCTGTGGCATTTCCCATCCAAACAGCTGAGAAGGTAATAAATAAATAAATAAATAAATAAATAAATAAATAAAATAAATAAAAATTTTA
>OMPJ01018036.1:55640-81546 GCA_900312935.1 Carapus acus
TGGACGCTCATTTATATGATGCATATGCTCCACGCGACCAGGTATTCCTGCCAAGTGGCTCTGTAATCAATAACCCGGATGGCATCAGCCAGTAAAGATTCCCGCATCTTCTCACGAGGAAAATCTGCCCGTTCCTCCAGCCGCCGACGTTCCATCTCGCGCTCTGTTCTCGTAGGGACGTCCACATCCGCCCGCTCCGCGCTGCTGGTCAGCGACTGGACGGAGGAGGACGTGTCGATGTGGCTGACGGATGAAGGCCTGCAGGGGCTGGTGGAGAAGTTCAAGGCCAATAACATAGACGGGACCGAGCTGCTGAGTCTGAGCAAGGAAAGTCTGGCCTCGGAGCTGAATATCGGTGAGGGAAAGATGCGAGTGAAGGCAGCTGTCTGCCTCTGTCTGTGTGTGCGCGGGCTTGCGTGTGTGTGTGTGTGTCAGTTTTCCGACATCCTGCGGGGATTAGTTATTAATTTGGGGGTGAAAAGACGAAGCACTTTCTGAGCACTTCGCGAGCAAGACTGAAGGAATGAATGAACGCTGCTGAAGTTGGGTTGAATAAGATTACGTAACATCACACTGCAGTGGAAAGCGGCCGCAGCGTTCATTCTGAAACACACTCCTCAGCACCGCATCTCCCATTTTCACCCTAAATAGACGAGGTGAAACACAGAGGCCGGACATTTTATTTAATTTTACGTCAGATTTAATGAGCATTTGTGTTTTTTAGGGGGGCATGAGGGCAGAAATAGGAGTGTTTCATGCTTTTTTTTTTTTTTTTTTTTTGTGCGTGTCAGCCTGCCAGCTTGGTGTGTATTCATCTTGTTTGTTCCTGCCCACAGTCGCTGTCAATCAACGCGGTTTACACGGCTTAGCTTCAGTGCTGTGACAGCATGTGTTGTCTTCGGTGACAGCACGGGTGTCCTACCTTTTCTCGGCTGAATTAAATTTTGGGAAAGTTGAGAAGCAAAGTCGCTTTATCGTCAGCGAGCACAATGCAAAAACAATACACTGTATTTTTTAATTGAACACACAGGTTGAACCCATGAGGGGGTTTGCAGTGTATTCTTCTTGGGATAGCTCAGTATTTCCTCCATGTCCAAAAAAAAAAAGAAAAAAGCCACTCTTCACAGATGTTCAAATGGACAAAGCTCCAAAAAACACAACACTCAATCTCACCGAAACAGAAAATGCCCTGTTCTTCCCTCTTTCCCACCATAATTCACGAGGAAGATCAGATATCAGCTTTTATGTCAGGCCTCCTCTTCATATTCTCAGAGTAGACAATGTTTGGGTGAGGGAGAAAAAGGCCGCTCGCGCTTGATCCTCCCCCCCACAGCTTTTCGGCGAGAGCAAACAGAAAACGAACAGGTCTGGTCTCTCATGTGTGACGCTCGCTCGTGCGTGTCGGCTGTTTGTGCAGAGTCAGTGGGTCTTCGCAGTAAAGTCATGAGGAAGCTGGAGGAGCTGAAGGGGGCCTCGGTTTGCACCGGAGTTCCAGATGAGTTCCTCTGCCCCATCACCAGAGAGCTGATGAAGGAGCCCGTCATGGCCGCCGGTGAGGATGTGCTGACCCACATCTGTGCTGGAGATTGCAGACACAATACTGTCATTTGAGGATTTTACAAAATTCTATTGTTTATGTCCCTGAATTTTCTTCCATCTGTCAAAAGATGGCTACTCCTATGAGAGAGAGGCTATCGAAGCCTGGATCAACACCAAGAACCGCTCCAGCCCGATGACCAACCTCCCTCTGCTGACCACCCTGCTCACTCCAAACCACACGCTGAAGATGGCCATCAGCCGCTGGAAGATCAGTCAGCAGTAGCACTCCATGCACACAACACGGTGTAGACAGGTGTGGAAGACTCACACATGCAAGCGCGAATGTTTTTGGTTTATCTGCGATTTCTTCAACATCACTTATGCTTTGTTTTTCCTTTTGGGACTCTGCGCAGGTCAAACTACAGAGCTGCAGAGGGACAAACGCATGATGCAATCGCATGATGAGCCTTAATGAGCGGGAGCATTTATTAATGAAGATCCTGTAGGTAACGTTGTCAGAGAACATCCAGGTCAACAGAAAACAATGAGGTGCCCTGTTCTTCAATACACGAACCGCATCACAGATAAATGTTCTGCCGTGGTTTTTAGGGAGCATCATTACTTCCTCTAGCCAGGATTTGCGCCAGCAAATTAAAGGATGTGAGAGGCTGAAATCTGTGGAGTGTTGCTGTTGAAATTTGCCTTAAGTAAAATATTAATTTAACACCAGTGATGCAGGTTAATTTTCTTATCACTACAAATCACCTCAATAACTTAGAAAGGCTTTTGCTGAAAGTTGATTGTAGCACAATGAATCAACATCCAATTGTCTTTGTTTCATATTCAATAGAGACGCTTCACTTAAAAGGTCGACAAAACAATTCAATCTAATGAAAATGTCCCTGGACAAAATTATTGAAAATGTGTATGAGTGATGATGAATTCTGAAGACATTTCAAATAGACAATTGTCTTAATTAGCATCACCGAGCCTTATAATCATCCAGTCAACCTATCTGTCTGATGGAGGGCAGTACAAGGAGCTGAAATAGGTTGAAAGACTAATTATAATGATTAGAATAGACACCTGTGATACCTATCAAAGAATACTGATGAGAAACACACTGAAATCCAAACCAATTAATATAGTTTAATGTGAACAGGGGTGCCGTTTATATTGTTCAAGTCCTCTTCACCCATTATTGTTGTTTGAAATAATGTGTAACATCAAAGACATTAAATACCCAACTGAAATAATTAATGGTGAATGCGGATTGATTTTGTGCGATGATGGCATGAATTTGAGTTTGTTTTCTTTGTTGGCAAATCAGCAATGTTCATCATATCGTTTGATTGTGATCACTAGCTGATATCTGTATGTTAAGGCAGTTGGAGCAGGATCTCACCATCGCAAACCACGAGGATCAGGGGAAGAAAAATAAGAATGATGTCAAGACAAACATTGAGCTGAACTGTTGAACTCCTCGTGCGACTCAAAGGAAATTTAGATGTCTTAAGACATTATCTACCCTTTGTCGTTTGAATTATTACTGTCTCAATGCTGAATCAAATTTTCCACCAAAGACTGAGTCAAATTTTGTTCAGTTGTGGTTATTCTTTCAAATTTCATTTTGTTCATCGGATGTCATGGGATGCACTATAAGAAGATGACTAAGGCATGTTTACATACACAATTTGTCTAAGGTGGATATAGAATTGACAAAGTAAATCTGAATCCAAACATAGGCTCAATAATCCAACTATATAACGAGACAGCAATTTAGAGTTGTTGGGAAAGATTGTTGCGAGAGACACAAAGTTTCTTTAATATTTTATTAAACCACAATCATATTGCGGTAACATTCCGTGATCCATAGTATAACTCTTAAAAGGAAATATGACAACTATGGGCACTCTGCAATTTCTGAACTCCTTAAATATTACCCCTGATTCTTGCTTATGTAAACTCTTTCTGGTGATTCCATACAAAATCAATCAACACTTCCCAATAATACATTCTCTGCTATGCAAAAATAAATACCATGTACTATGATAAGCAGTCCATTCAATGATTGATTATGAGAACAATGTACAATGACTCTTTGTCAAATGTACTCGTGTACTCAAAGTCAATTCTTTAGAAGCCAATAATGCTGATAGATATTAACCACTTACAAGGAAATATATAATCTGCAAATATAGTGTACACAGTACAAATATAAATGTTTTCCAAAAGACACTCGACGATATAAATGGTCAGATCTGCAACTAATGACGAGCTTTTGTTAAGTCGTGCATGAAGCTTTCTCTCACTTTTACGTTTGATATAGTAAACCGAATGTCCAGACCCTAAACTATAGCTTTTTATTTTTTATTTTTTTTATTTTTTTAAACATCCTGTTTTCCTCAGAATATCAATGAAGCAGCAGACAAGTAAGCAAAAGCACAGTAGCCTGAGTTTCTCACTGGTTCTAGATTGTAATTGCAGTGTAGCGGCATAAAACTTTACAAAAAAACGGCTCTTGGAAGGGATCTTCTCTCAAACCAGCTGGCCGTGCTACCTTATGTGGGACGCGAGTTAGCTGAAAACAGCCCGTGTGTGTGTACGTGTGTGTGCTTTGATCGGCGACATTCAGACGTTGGACTCTATAAATGAGCGCTTGGGTTTGATGGGAGCCATATGAAGGGCTGGGTTGTCTCTCGTCAGGCTTGTCTGTCGGTGCCTCCCGTCGGGGAAGCGGTTTTGGGAGGACGTGCTGGCCCTGGCCTCTCGCTGGAGGAGGCGCTCTCCAAAGTCCCTGTTCTGCTGTTGGGTGTTGGCCTGATTTCCAGCGTGCTGCTCCTGGAATGAGGCGCGTTTGAATTCACTGTTCAACCCTTGGAATTCCATGACTGACATGTTAAAACTTTCCTGTCCTTGCCCTTGGCGACTGAGCCCAGAGGTTTGCTGGCCCTGGACTCGCACCGATTTGTCCATTACTCCCATGAAGGGCCGGGGCTTCAGCTCCGGCTTCGCCTTGAAGCTGCCGCTGCTCTTGATGGAGCACGGAGGGTCTGGAACTTGTTGCCTGCCGCTGTCAGAGAGATTCCCACTGGAGGCTTGACTGGAGCTGGAGCCTCTCGATCCCGCCGTGCCTCCGCCTCCCTCCCTCTTTGCCTCAGCACCGGAGCCCAGAGCCAGAGCCAGGCTGTCCAGACCGCCAGAGTGAGCCGAGAGTCTGTCGGAACCTCGGGAGACGCTGGAGGAACGTGGCTGGTAGAGCGGGACGGGGCCCGGGGGCGAGGAGCTGTGCGGGGACATGGGGAGATAGTGTTCGGTGAGGCTGTGACCTGGGTGCTCGCTGGCCGGGACCGGGCCGATGTCGATCCCCAACACCTGGGCGGGCCTCAGGGAGGTGGACATGTGCCTTCCGGGTAAAGGGCTGGAGGGGCCGCAGAGAGACATGGGCCGTCCTCCTACTCGGCCCACTGTCTGCAGGGAGTGGCAGTGGTGCTGAGTCCTGCTGCCCTGCCTGCTGATGGCAGGAACGGATTCGGGACCATCCGCAAACTGTTCGTTCCGGTTCTCCGTGTACTCGTCTTGAGGGTAGCAGGACCCAAAACCGAAGGCCAGACTCCCATGGAGGGTCCGGTTTGGAGCGTAGGGATTTAGAGGCCACAATTCAGGGCTTTTCCCACATTGAGGGGTCATGTCCTCCCCTTCTTCGTTCTCATCGTCCTTGTCGGCATCGCAGTGCTCAGCGGGGAACGGTCTCTCCAGACTCCCGTGCGAATAGACATCTGTGTCTTCCTCGCCGGTTTGGCGGAGGTGCCCGTGAGGATCCCTGTTGTAACACTGCGGAGCGCTGCTACCGAGCGTCTTCTGATGGTGCTTACACTCTTCCTCTACCCGGGAAAGCAGGCGGCGGATCTCTCGATTGGAGGGGCAGAGTCTCGCTGCTTCGTGGAGATCCGCCAGTGCTGCAGAAAATTGCCTGAGGAGAACAAAAATGGGTTCAAACTGCTGATTTCACCATCACCTTGCCTCCTTTTTTTTTTTCCTCCGACTTTTGAAGAAATGCAGCTCTTTGGTCGATATGGACCTACCTGCTACTCCTCTTGGCTCGGGCCCGAGCATAATACGCTTCGTAAGATCTGGGTTTGAGTTCCAGGGCTTTGGTTGCAAAGTCCTCAGCAATGCCAAAGTCCTGTGTTTTCAAACAGAGAATGTCAAGGGAACAGCTCCAAAATAGTCAATATTAGCCTCAATTCGCTATCGGCGAGTGCAAAGAGAGAGAGGAAGAGAGACAGAACAATCCCAGGGTGTGTTGTGTGTGCGAAAGCCCTCGGATTGGAAAATATTTGTTTTGCAGAAACCGTCTGAGACTCCTACAGTGAGGAAATACTCGTTTTTTTCCCTATTTGTATGGATTTCAAGATCGAACCCTATTTCGCGAGAGGGAACTTGGACAAAAATCATTTTCTTTGCGGCACTCCAAGCAGCATAGGTGGAGACACAGAGAAGCATGGACCATGCGTTTTCGCTGCTCTTCGTAACTATCGAACGAACTCTCGCTCTAGCGGCCGTCCTTGAGAGTCAGGTCACGACGGCAGCCTCCGCATTGAGACGGCGAACGTGGCTGCTGAATGTTTAATGACGGTATCATGTGCGCTCTTTCCTGCTTACGTGCTGCCATTATACTGTACGTGGACTTGGTCGGCCCCGTCGCACGTCCAACTGTAAATAACCTTCCTGCTGAGACGTGGCCGAAGAGACTCTGTGCCGGGCCCCGTGTGGGGGCGACCTTATCACAACACATTATCTGCTCCATTATTCATCTGCTACCGTGACCCCAGGGATGACATTTTTTACACAGGCTGCTTGCGTATGTGTCATCGCTAGGGTGTGTTTCAATGCTGGCTCAAGGCCACTTCCATCCATCCATCTTTAACGTAACTGCACGAAACGCCGCGTTCCGTCCGCCGCGGCCTCTGGCCGTGCACCACGCGCCTCTCGCTCGGCCGGGGGGAAAAAACGTTTTTGCCGAGGCGCGTTCACGACCAGTTTTACAGTACTGACGGTGCTGAGATTTGTAACGTTGCCATGAATTATGTATGTTGAGGAATCAAACACCTTCCCCCTGCTGTTCCTCCTGCGGAGTATATAGGCGATGCGGCAGAATAGCGCGCCGGCGCTTTGATAGACCCGCGAGTCTTACGTTGGTTTTCCTTCGGCAGCGAGAGAGGTTGAGATAGAGGGAGACCCGCAGCTCCTTCAGTCCTTTCAACTCCTCTCCCTGGCCCTCGCGTGGCAGCTTCCTCAGGGCATACTGGTACCTCTGGCCGGCCTCTTTCATCCGCCCTTTCTGAGGAGCAACACAGGAGCGAGATGGTACCGGTAACACCCTGCCTGAGGTTCATTAAAATGGTTGCCAATCCTCCGCTCGCAGCCACAGCGCCATGACAACAAGATGCTTATGTGAGCTCCCCCCGCCGCCCCTCCCACGCCGCCTTCCTCCCAAGCCTGCACCTTGTAAAGAATGTTGCCTTCCTCCATCAGTTTCTGCAGCAGGATGAGGAGAATGTCAGGTTTGGAGGAAGCCATCGCCCATGTGGCATGACCTAAAGGAAAGCAGCACACATTCATCTCTCTGTTTTCCGTCTGAATTGAGTCTCTGCCGCTCAGCAGGTGGCATAAATCTCCTACCTGATCGATCATGCGGAGCTGTTTTGTAGCCTTCCGGTTCGATCGATGACGAGAATAAAGAATGACGTAAAAGAGAGTTAATGAAGTTGCTGCATGTTCACTCTCCACGTCGATAACGGTGTATTTTTGTATTTTGTTTCATACACAGCCCCAGCGTGATACCATTACAGAAAAATCACGATCCATCTCTGAGATATCTGGAACCTTTCTGCTTTTTTATGATACAAATTTGCAGCTATAGCCCGGTGCCATGAGCTGTAATGGCTACAGGGATGAAACCCAAGTGACAATCATGTTGCAATAAATGGCAGAATTATGCTAATAGGCACGTATTCCCCCCAGCACGCCGCAGCTGTGGGCGAATTAAATAACAATATGGCGGTTTCAGGAATTGGCAGCAGTGAGTATAAATCAGAGAAAAACATATTATTGGATTCAGACGCATTCTGACGATTGCAGCTGTGTACCGGTCTTAGATCCTTTCTTCAGCAGCGACGCCACCAGGGCCGGATTCTGACAGCCTGCGACCCGTTCCGCACTTCTGGAGTCGGTGCTGTCGGGCCGGTCCAGCACTGCTCCGTGATCCACCAGACAGTGCACCTGGACAGGAGAAGTATTTCCTTCTTTAAAGCTCGACAGAAAAGGTCAGACACATACTTGATGTTTCCATACAGTGTATGTGTCATAAAGAGCAATTAATACCAATCATTTCTTGTGTTGTTATTAAGTGTTATTTAATATTACATTTACTGACGGCATTAACATTTATCCTGTGGTTGAAGTCAGCATCCTCTACACGTTCAAGGTGAGGCCAGCAGTAGACATTTTACTGAGTGGTATTGTAAAAATCCTGCCTTCGTTTATTCACCCCTCAATTGAAAACATAAATCTGTCAAAAATGAGCGATTCCATTCAGCGTGGTTATATTCACACTGGATTATTGCACGTAAATGTGCTATGGAACATTGAAATGCAGAATTTATATTTCGGGTGTGGAATGTCCCTCTCTGTGGTGTTGGAGCTAATCTGTATGTAAAGATACAAGACGAGAGTGCCCCCGGGGGGGAGGAATGAATTTGTTTAAGGGGGAAAATAATATTTGCAAAATCTCCCAGGGTGCTTTGTGACCGTGATGGAGGCGTTGGAGATGAGCGAGCTGTCCAAGTCACGGGTTGTCTTGGACAGCGAGTCCCGTCCACTCTGCTGAGTCTCTGGCCGAGCACAGGGACGTCTTCTGTCAGTCCACCAAATCGCAGAACTGAGCGCCACAGGAAGCCGATCCTCCCTTTGGCCGTGGGATTATACGAGTCCTCCCATCTGAGCCTTGGCCACGCTAGATAGAGTGACGTGCTGGACTCTGATATGATATTTCTATCAATTTCTAACTATTTTTATTGTTTGCCATCCAAGAAATGTTTGGACTCACGCATAGCAGCATTGTGTAAGCGCAAATTCTGTGTTTTTCATATTGACGTATGGTTGATGGGTGAGTTCAATTTATCTAGTGAATCATCCATACATTGGTAAGGGTTATGGTAAGGGTTAGAAGTAGATCTAGCCTGAACCCTAACTTGACAACGGCCACAGTGGATCAGTTAGGTGTTTCCGATTGAGATCTTTGCGTCAGACTCACTATATCTGCATCTGCATTGAGGGCCGCCAGATCGAGCGGCGTTCGTCCCTGCCTGTCGATCGGGTTGGGGTCTGCGCCTCCTTCCACCAGCAGCAGCACTGCACCTTTCTGACCCTTCAGACAGGCCCAGCCGAGGGCGGTCAAGCCCTCCTGGTCAGCCACGGACAGCGAGGCGCCTGGAACACCGGCAGAACAAATGTTTGTAAACCTCTGACAGACACTGGAGGATGTAAGCAAGCTCCTCTTTGCCCTCTCACCTTTTGACACCAGGAGTTCAACGGTGGTCAGATGCCCTTCAGAGGAAGCCAGCATGAGCGCCGTGCGGCCTTGCTTGTCGCAGTGGTTCATGTCTGCACCTTTCTTCAGCAGCAACTCCACAACCTGAGACAAGAAGAAAAAAACACTCCAGCTATGAAAACAAGTAATCATCTACTGTACATGGCCGTGTCATTGTCGAAGATTGAGCCCCTGGCTTTGCTTTCTTTCCCCAAGCTACCGCCATTAACCAAAGCCTCCTCTGTTCATCACGGTCCTTGCTGACTTTGCAAAGTGAGACACTTTTCTGTTGTCGTTGTCACAGGATTGATCATTTCATGCTCCCTTGTCTGAACTCTGATTCTTTAATTGTACAAAAGTTGAACATTTCATCAGTCACGGAGCTCACTTGACTTCTAACAGTTTTTCATCAGCCTCCGCACATGAGGGAAGCAAATCAACTCCACCCATTGGTCGAACTCCTACAAAATCCAGGATGGTGCATAGTCTCATTCCCATTTGTGCAATGTTCAAACTCATTGCATTTAAGAACCGCTTAGATTCTACCATGAAATCTGCAGCTGCTTATCTCTCCATCTGTCTGTTTACCCCTCCTTATCTCTTGTGCGCTTAAATGTTGACACCTTCCACCGTGAGGCACCCATTGGGACCAATCATGTCTCTCAGAACCAGCATATAAATCACAATCAGAGGCCTGGATGGTAGCTGAGTCGAAAAGTCTCTCATTGACATTTCCACAGTGTGGCCATCCCTGTGGACGGAATTAAACATTCTTTCGCTCTAAACCAGGGCTCATTTGTCAGAATGTGCCCTGGTGTTTTATACCGGATCCTTGTCCGTAGTTGCGCACAAACGTGCTGATTTTGTGCGAGATTTGTTTGTGCACCGTTAATGATGGAGGTTCTCGGTGCCGACCTGTGTGTGTCCATGTTTAGCGGCACAGATCAGTGGCGCCATGCCCCTGCGGTTGGCCGCGTCCAGGCCGGGCCCTTTCTCCAGGAGCATCGCGACCGTCTCCAACCTTCCTCTCCCAGCTGCCGCACTCAACACTGACCGAGGGTCGGCCGGAGACCAGGCAGGGGCGGTGGCGGGGGTGTGGAGTTGTATTAGACACATTTGGGAGAAAAAAAACAGAGGGAGAAATGATCATCTGGGGAGGTAAAGAGGCCTAGTTTGATACTTATCGTCGATTCACTGTATCATCAGCGCTGTTATCATCCTGTGAGCTGTAATATCGGTCATAAGTAAAACATTTCTTTACCTTTGTTAAACAGTTCTACCTGATAAATTTGACAAGCTGCACGGAGTCGGGCAGCTCGGGGGCCGACAGCAAAGCTGCCAGGCAGCTGTATCCCTTACTTACTGCTCCTGCCCAGCACCAAAATCAATAGAGGAAACTAAACCATAAATCCGCGCAACGGATAATTTGCTCTTTGCTTAGCCAGGCGATGTTATTCAGACAAACTACAGGCTTTCCTTTAAACCTCCAGAGTCCTCCGGATAATGTGGGTATGGATATCAGGCACTCTTTTCTCTCCGAGCTCCCTGGATAAATGATGTCATGATTTATGTTATGGCACGCCTCACAGAACAAATCAATGACACTGTTTTTAGCTTTGAGGAAAACTTTGCAGCATGTGTGCCAAACGGTTAAGACAGCACAACTCTGCTTAACGAGGTCGACTGTCACATTACTACTACATACTTTGGGTTCTCAGCCTTTATAAAAAGTCTGTAGTTTAAGCAGCCTGTGCTGCCATTCATCATTTCAACCTGAACTATCACATTAAAGCAGAAATAATTTAATAGGAACATTAACATGCTAATACTAGAGTAGAAATCAGACCTCAACTGTGCTCATGGATTATTAATGTCATCCTATTTGCGTGAGTAGACGGAAATCCAGTCTTAATTTAAGACATAACCAAACTCTTAACGTGGAAAAATGAATTTTTCAGGTTATTTCCTGCACAAAACTTTTCTGTCTCAGCTGCAGTGAGCAGAGTGTGATTGAATTAGACTCTAATGGTGCTGCAGGGAGATTCATGCTGTCAGGAAATGGACCGAGCAGTGTTCTGCAAGCTGGATCTGTGATCAAGGTAAGTATCCCAATCCAATAACGGCAGCTTTTTAGACACTGCAAATATAGCCGGTGCATGCAATCTACTCGCTGGTAAATGAATTTCCCCATCTCTGCCAAGAACAATAAACAATTTAATCAAAAATATGATTACCACCGCAGCCTCCTCAAAGCACAACACCGAGAGCAGTAAGTGACTACCTCCAAGCCCGCAGCGCTAATTATAGAGGTCATTGTATGCTGAAAAAACAATTTGTCAGCTGTGGTTAATACTTATTCGTCACATACAACTACGCTGATTCGTGCTGAGGCTGAGGTACAAAGTCGAATGCCCTTGAGCCCGACGCCGCGGCCAAGTTCACCCTCAGAAATAGGTGAGAAAGCTAAATTTATCTGACTGATGGAGAAATGCACCCGTTTCTCCCCAGAGAGAGTCTTGAGCGTCCATCTGCACCGCCAGCTGTTCATCTTTCAAGTCCAGCAAGCTCTTCACCACCTGCAGGAAAACACAATTTAACAGAGTTGCGTATGGCAGGATGTCTGCTCGCCGCGCCGGAGAAACAAATGCACCATCCGACCTTGGTTATAGTAAATGGAAGATGGCTAACTAATCATACTTCCGTGTCCATGAGAGACAGCGTTGCCGCCTTTCAGAGACACTATAAAAGCATCCAACATGTTTTTAGCACCGAGACCTTCATCTCCTCTCCGTACCTGCGTGTGTCCCACGCTGGCCGCAGCCGTGACGCTCTGCTGCACCGCCACTTTCTTTCCAGTCACATTCTCGCCGCCCTGATGCTGCTGTGCATCTGCGGGGGGCTCTGGTCCCCATTCTTGGCTCAGCAAGATGTGGACGATCTCGACATGGCCTTTCAACCCAGCATGGACCAGCGCACACTGGCCGTTCTTATCAGCATGGCCCAGCTGGAGAGGGATGGGGAGTGTTGGGGGGGGCACACACAAAAGCACTTACAACACTGATCCTTCCTAGCAAGGCTACGAGTAGCAGGTGTAAAGGTCGTAACAGAATGAAAACAGAGTTGATCACAACGAAAGGCGAAAAGCATCTGGGTGGGAACTAGTCTGGTGTGTATGATAGGAGGCAATGTCCCCCATATCGTGTAAAAGTAAATACTTTGATACTGAAACATGTAATGACAGGCAGATGTTGGTTTGAGGTCCAACCACATACTTAATTTGCTTTTGAAGTTTATTCATGCTTGTTGCCTTATCTCCGTTATTTGAGGAGGAATTATATAACAGAACAAAACGGGTTACAGGTTTAAGAACACCACAATTTTTTCCAGTTTATCACTGAGACTAAAATGGTCCTAAAACGGTCATTGGACTAAAAAAGTCCAATGAAAAGCTTGTAATGGTACAAAGGTAAGTTAAGAACTGCCAGAGGTAAATAAGAAAAAAAGAAAGAAAGTGAACTAAAAGTGTGTTCAGCTGTAGTATCTACCAAGGGTGGCGACTCTGTGGAGTCAAAGGTTTAGAATACAATTTGGTTTCTAAATTGATTTCATGATTTCTTTTTTAACTTCTTTTTCTGGTTTATTCGCTCCGTGCTTTCATTTCAGAGTAGACTGAGACATTAAACTGCACCATTTTCGATAAAATTGGTGTTTTGGAACTTATGACCTGTTGCGTCAATAAAGGCACAACAGTTCTACTCATGCTCGTAAAGGAATTACTAAGGAAACAAACCATCCACCCTCGGCTGTTATTTAAGAATCTGAAGCTCTGATACTGACATATTGACCTATGAGGACATTTTAAGTAAACTATTGGTTCGAATTGGTGTAAACATCTCCATATCTCTCTGAGAGCTGAGCTATCATTTCATGTTCAGTCCTTATGTCAGTGTGAGGTCAGGGATCCTCTCACAGGAATCCGACTACGAATGAAGCAAACCACTGGCTGAAAAAAAGCAGGAGACTCATTCAGAGCAGCTGAGAGAGGTGGAGTGCGGTGATTTCCTCAGAGGGACCGACAAACTACCACTTTCACGGGCACATTTTAATGCCTGAGCCACCGTCATGACTTCTAAAAAGTTTAACACTTAAAGTCAGGCGCAAAAGTTTTGTTCAATTTAATATGAAGACATAATGAACAGATTCCGGTTTCAACTCTTTCAATGCAAGTTTTATCTGGCCTTCAGGAAAGATTCTGACAAGTACTTATTTTTACAATATGTTTTTTACTTCTTTTCACTGCATTGCCACTTTAATTTCAGTGCGGATCCTGATGGTTATGTCACTAATGAAGTTCTTGTATCTTGTATGTTCTGCGCGATCATATAGGAACACGTATTGTTATTATTATTATTATTATTATTATTTTTATCTTATTCTATCTTATTTTATTTTACTACTATTATTGGATAGTTGTAGTGGTATCATGCAAGGTTATATGCTTGCTTTGAAAGCTGATGCATTGCTATGCAATGATAACAATTTGGAAAGCAGTTGCAACTATGAAGGTTAAATGTACCATAAACAGAGCTGGATATTTTTGGCTAAACTGACCTTGTGAAAACAGAGCAGAGCTATTGGCTTCCTGAAACGCATTCGCAGACTGAGATCCTACTTTGTCTGATTTAATATGCTCATATATTCCACAAACAGCTTGTGATTAAGTTCTCACATTTTGTGTAACTTCAGTATAGTTTAGAATTGCTGTATTAAATTAGTTGCATCCTAATCGAATGAAAGTGAAACATGGAGGAAGTCCAGCATCTCGTAGGAATCGGATCATTCCCTAAATAGGCCTGATTGAATTGGACAAAGTTGGCAACCCGTGTGTTGGTTTAGAAGTACTCCAAAGTCTGTTGTTGGATAATACACTGTTAGACAGTATCAAGTTCTCACCATGGTGCCTACATTCATGTCCGTCTCTGTGGAAACCAGCTCACCTTGGCTCCCCTCTTGCACAGCAGGCTCACCAGGTCTGTGTGTCCTGCGGCAGCAGCCAGACAGAGAGGCGTCATGCCGCTGTCTGTGGTGCTGTCCACAGGGGCCCCCATCTCCAACAACAGGGCCACCATCTCTACGTGGCCCAGGTGGGCGTGGACTCCAAGTATGGGGGCGTGGCCTAAGACCTCTGTTACCCAGCCCACGTTGGCGCCACCTAACATCAACAAACGGCTCACCTGCACAGACGAGGGGCATGACTGACATTAAAGTTGTCGACGGCAGGACGTCAATTATCTTTCACACTTAAGGAGCCTTGAGGACTTCATCAGTTGCCTTTAGTGTAGGTGTTGGTTTGTCAAACCTTGATGTTAGGAGTGTACAAGTTCCGCAGTGAAGCCAATGCAGCCGACAGACTGTCTGTGCTGCAGTTCACCCACATGGCCTGAAGAACACTGGAGGACACACCAGTTCTCTTACTTAGACCCTGGGGGACAAGACAGACAAATAAAGGCAGAGAGAGGGGCGAGAAAGTAGAGAGAGTTCAGAAAGATGATATTTGAACTGCTCGCCTTGAGATGCATACATACATTCACATAGTACACGCTCACTGTGCCTCCATGTCTGTGTATCACTGCTGCTTTGTTCCACATCATAGCAACAGAGTGTGTTGGCTCGCCAGTGAGATAACAGTGAGAGTTTCTAAGCCACGGCTCCTTGCTGGTCTAGTGCTTTGGATTTGGCATACTCACTAGCTGGCTCAGTCCGTGGAGCATGAGATACTTTATCTCAGGGTTGAAAATTCAAATCCCATGTTAGGCTGTGCTTCTTTTAGGCACCACGGCTCAGAGGGTAGAACATTTGCCTCATAACCCGAGAGGTGCATATTATGCACATGGTGATCCCAAAATTGTGCGTTATTGACGTCTAGAGGAGCCACACGCTAAACCGCTAACTACTGCCTGGGTGAATTTCTGGGTAGCCCCACTCCCCCAATTATCAGGATAGGTCAGATGCAAATAAGCAATTTTTGTTTGAGGCCAAATAAAGAAATGTGGGGAGCTCGATTCTGTTTGGGCGTCCAGAGGGAATGGTGGAAAGTAAAGGAATACACACATAAAGTTGTAAAAGTAGGTACAATGATGTTGGGAATCATCTAACCTCGAAATCAAATGTCACAGGTGCAGTTACCTTGAAGATATGAGCTTTGAGGATGTGATGTCCCAGCTCCATAGTCTGCTGTCGATTTAACTTGCCCTCCTGTCTGGAGAACATGAATGCCAGGAGAGCATGGCCACTCCTTCACAGAGAAACACAATTTTCCATCAAGGGAGGAAGCTCACACATTTTCCTCGGTGTGTCCTCACCTGAAACAAGTAGCTTGACATTTGCACTCACCTCGGATCGCAAAGGAAATCGTTACTTTCCCCATCTGCCCTCCACACCAGCCACTCTCTGAAGGACGGATGACACAGCATGCGAGTGCCATCACGGCGTCTCACCTACGACGGCCAGTGATGGGGACACGATTTTAAATCATGACTTTCAATCGTGTAGTCCGCAGCCACCGTTCAAACTACGCATTTTGGAGATGTGGCTCGTTGTGTACCATGCCACAAAGACGTGCCAAATCTTACCATGAAACCAACCAGGCTGTCCAATTTCTGCTGGAAGTCCTTCCACTCCATCTCCCCCTTGACGCTGCCTGCGTTCAGCGCCCTGAACATTTGCTCGTCTGTCAGCGGGTGCAGCGAAGCCAGCGCTACATTTAGCAGCGGCAGCACTCGTTCAAAGGCCTCTCGATCCGGAAAGCTCACACGACACATCAGCAGGTAGGCCTAGCAGATGACAGACATGTGGTGAGAAGTGTTTCCTGAGATGTGGCTGCAGTATCTTTATCTCCTGAACAAAGGGCCGAGCAAACGGCTTAGTACATCCACTGTTGTTGTCCTGCTGATCTCACACACTATGAAAATAAATGTTAATAGTCAATTTAGAGATTTGCGATTGGTTAATCAGCCACGAGAAGTTCACTACCTAGAGTAGTGTAGCTCTTGTGCAGGTCCTAAGCCCGGGAAAATGGTGTGGGTTGTGTCAGGTTGGCTCTCAGCATAAAATGTGTGCCACAAATAAATTTGCGGAACACAAATAATATGATTGTCATGCCGGATTGGTCACAGCCTGACATAAAAATGACCACGTCCGGTGCTATTAACCAACAGGGTGGCTGTGGAGACCATGCGTCTGTTGGCTGAAGACAGAGAATGAGGGGAGGTTTACAAGTTCGAAGGCAGTAAAAGAGAAGGAATGATGAGAGTATGGAGGTGAGGGTAGGGACACAAAACGTCAGAGCAATGGTTGGTGTGTGAAGAGCTGATAGGGTGGAGAGAAGGAGGGGAAATACAATATGTGTCCAGGAGACTAGGTGAAAAGGCAGCAGAGCCAGGAGTACGCAAACTGTTCTACTGTGGTGTAGATGGCAATGATTCAATTTTTGCTCCAAAAGTGCTGATGTACAGAGAAGTACAGAGAAGGTCAGAGGAAATTTCACTGTCTATGTGGACTTGGAGAGAGCATATGATAAGGATACAAAGGGAAGAACTGTGGTACTGTATGAGGTAATCTGGGGTGCCAGAGAAGTATGTAAATGTACTGCAGGACATGTATGACGATACCATGACTGTGGTGAGGTGTGCGGTCGGAGTGACAGGTGCTTTGGACAAACTACCTATCTAATGACTGTATTTGCAGTGTCCAAAAGCAGGAATCTCAGTGGGATGAGCCCTACATCCTTCGCTCAACCCATCATCCAGTGACCATCAAATCGGCAACCCTCAAATTCTGAGGCAACTACTTCTACCTCCAGGCAGACCTTGGTTGATTTCCTCGACAGACCAATTGAATTCTGACTGTCTGGCAACCATGTGGCGACTCAGAAAAACATCTCTTTCGCTGTCTTTTTATCTATTTTGTTACTACAAGCTGGTAAGCCGACAAGCTGGACATTAAAGAATACAGTGGGACCCTCATTGGCAGAGTTAGCTTGTTTTAACAACCTAACAGTAAATCGTTTTGTCTGTTCCCTTCCAGCAGCGCAGATTCTCTGGGAGCAATGAATGGATACTCCCACATTGACACCAGCAGAACTTTGCAGACACACTGTATCCACCCATACCAGCTTGTTCTCTAAAATGACAGACTGGGATCTGGAAGCAGAGTGTTAACGCAGATTTTTCAAAGCCTCCTCACCAACTCTATTAGCACACCACAGGGGAGGGACAGTAAATTTGCTTGCCTTCACCATATCACACAGTTCAGTTTCGTCTTTCACCAAAATTTTCTTTTAGTTAAATATTTTGTCAACCTTCTTATGAAATCCAGAATTTGTGAAGGTACTGTGCTGGTTCATTTGTATCTGTTTGTCATATCTATTACACCTACAAATTGGTGAGTCTTGTAAAGTCATAATTGGAGATGTTATAATTAGAGACGATATTAGCATAAAAATATAATATCGGTATCGGATTTTTTTGCTTTAAAACTGATAGAATAAAAACCGATAAAAATAAAATAATGCTTGCGTTACACCGAAATAGTGCCTATGCGCTCCTGAAGCGTTTACCGGCGCACAATTCAGTATCGGCAGATATCGGTATCTGTAAAATGAGAGTTGGACAATATTGGCATATCGGATATTGGCAAAAAAGCCAATATCGGACATCCCTAGTCATAATTATACTTTTTTTGTTTCTTTTTATCCTCCTATTAACATGAATATTTTCTATCTTTATCTTGATAAGTGATAATAATCTCCCATAAGTTTTTCTGTTTCTGACTGAACATCTGAAAACATCAACCAATTCCAGCTGACAGCAAATGTCCACTGCGAAAAAAAAAAAAAAAAATCTCAGCACTAAGTACTTGACGGTGCAACATTCTGACCCTGCTGACATGAGCAACACTCTCCAAATTCATACCTGTCTTCCCATTCAACACATCACAAACCTTTCACAAGTCCAAAAAAAAAAGACACCTGTGCGCCTGAATGTGTGCAGTCAAAGATCTATACTGTGTGTAGAGGCTGTGACAGTGAGAGCTTGTTGTTCTGCTCCTCCTCCTGATGCTGCACTAAGCTTGCTTTTTTTTGCATAACCGTAAATCCCTCAATTACCATGTCACTCTGCTTTTGTGTATGTAACACTTGCTCATCTGTTGTCCTACTTTTCACTGATGATGATGTAACTCTGGCACGCATCTGTCATTTCCCGTCATTGTGCGTTAATGTCAGCCCCACGCAGACTCTTTACTTGAACTGAAAATTTCCCATTTCCATGCCAATCTAATAATGTACAGTATGTTGCATTGGAATGATTGTCAAGTCAAACACTGTGGACTGCTGAGGTGGTTGTTGGAGCCGCAAGGTTAATGGACTCCTTAACTTCCAAAAACACTATCAACGGTGCATTGCTGACCTCTGACAGGGAAACAGGCACTGTTAGGTAGTTCCCTCCTTTCAGGACCAGGTGGCCTTTGTGGAACAGATCCAGGGTCCTCTGCAGGTACAGAATGGAGCCGTGACTCCGCGTGGACAGATGGCTGCTGAACTTGCTGAGGAGCAGTGGATCTGGGGCGGAGCCTGTTGGCGTGGTGACATTGGTGGCGACCTGGGTGCTACTGCTGACCCGATGGTGTATGTAGTCACTGAGGTCGGCGCCCAACTCGCTGCTGTCTGGTAGGATGTCCAAAGAGATACCAGAAAAAGGAAGCAGGGTGGTGATTTCCTAGTAGACAAGAAAACGACCAGAGATTATTTGGGATACCACACCGTGCAGCGTGATGTGACATGAGTTCATGTCGCAGGTTCTGCTGCCGGTGAGTCATTTAGAGTCGAGGCACCACGTGCAGGAGAGCCAATAAGCGGAAAATGACTCAGGCTTTGGCTGTGGAAAATCATCAAATTCACATTGCAATTGTTACATGTTATTTTGTGAGGTGGATATTTGTGACATTTCCCAGAGGTGTGAAATGATCGGCAAGAATTAAAGACAGGAAATTTTTGGTATGCTTTTGGCAGGAAGCTAGAGACAATGTTGGAATTTCTGTTTGTCATCTAACACAATTTCAGAATTCAAACAAATGAAGTAAATTGTGAAATGTAGCTGCCTGCAGTTATGTTACCAGCTGTGACTCCTGCCAGGACCCTACTGGTTCTACAACCTCTCCTTGCCTAATCCATGCAGCGGTTGGAATTTTATCTTTGGTATTTGGCAGATATGTTAGCGGGATTACAAAGCACACTGAGGAAACACGTCAGACCAGACGGAGCTCCAGTGCTACACAGCTACTTCATCCTCGTCACCGCAGCTGAGACCCGTTCAGCCACCTCATGTGTGCGACGACTTGGCTCTAGAGCAGCAAGGTGAAACAGCAATTTCACAGTCACAAGTCACAGATTTCAAAGTAGACGAACCCCATGACGGATCTATTTTAGCAGCAGAGGCTGCCTCAGTTCTAATTGTACCAAACGTGGCAAAAACGTGGGAACCTCGGCTGTCAGGCTGCGTAACCCCTCGAATCGCAAGCTGACTGAGTTAAGCAGTAGAAGGACTTTGACGGTCTGGAGTTTGAGTCAATTTTCACGGCGGCGAGGGGGAATGTGCCACTCACCACCAGGCCTGTTCTGACTGTGACCACCAGCTTGAGCCAGTGTGGGAATTTGGAGACAATCTTGGTGATGAAGGTGGCGATGGTGTCCCCATAATCTGGCTTGTGGAACTCTGCCTCATTCAGACTGTCGACCAATATGAAGTAGTCTTCATCAGGTAGCCTCCTCTCTACACACAGCATCAATAAAAGGAACAGATATTTTGCTTGGACACAGCCCAACAACAACAACAACAACAACAACAACAGCATAATTTCTATTGCACCTACCACACATATTGATTATATTCCACTACAGGGGGGCTGCACACTATCGCTTTTTATTAGCCATGAAAAAACACAGACATATCCATCATTCCCGGCATCATCTCAGTTGCAGATGCATTGCCACTAAGCGGAGAGGGTTCACACACTATGGCAAGAGGGCCCTCCATTTATTCTAACCCTCTAAATAGAGATGGAGTGGGCAAACACCGCCTCGCTCAGACAGCGCAGGGCTGCTACGTGATAACTCATCAATCAGCCAACTGACTATGTCGTGAGGAGAGCGAGGCCATTGACTGACTGTCTGCAACACTTGCAGCCCCCGCAGAATATTGCGTGACCTTGAAACCCTGCGAGGTTGTAATGACTCATCAGGGGCAAAAAAAAAATAACACTCATCACTTTCCTATGTAAATAAGATCACTTTCTGCTTCACACTCCAGCGTTTCCAATCATTGACCTTAACGGGGAAAAATTATCTGTGGTCCCATCACAAGACATTAATGAGCTATTTCACACCGGATAACGGCTTGTGGCTCCGTATTTGGTAAAATGAGGGAAACGGGACACTGAGAACCCCATTTGTCGGGAGGTGTGTTATTACCTTTGCGTAAGCTGGTTAATGGTTCCAGGACACCTTTGCGGAAGGCAGCGATCGGGTCTTGAACACACGATCTCAGGCTGAGGACATTTTGAATTTGAGGTTCTTGTATCAGCAGCTCCCTATAAGGGGCGAGCTGTGGTGCTCTGGCCAGCAGGGCGGCGACACTGTGCACAAACTCCGGCACGAGGCAAGTGTATGTGTTGTCTGCCTGACAGAAATGATAGGCGACGACCTGCAGAGACGGAGACAGAGAGTGACGACGGTGGCCGTGCCAAAAGCCACGGGAGGACAGTTGTCAAGTAAAAAGGATAAATTGGTAAACATAGTTTGCACACAGGAGCATTGACCTAGTTCCTCTCTCGTGAAGCACTGGTTTGGGGTAACATTGCAGTGAATAGCATCACAAGCTCCTCCTTAAAATACACAACTGCAAACATCCTCGCTGGAGCAGAAACATCCATGTATGTGCCTTTGTTTGTAGCAATCAATATTTGTACGGGTGAGCAAAAAACTTCCATTACAAGCAGTCTGACCAGTTCCCATGGAAACTCTTATTGAGGCCAAGTTAGTAAATTTAGAATCCTCCATGTCATCTGTGTGATGCAATCAGCAGCATGTTCCACATGGGCCTGAGGAGAACATGATAATATTAAACCTCGTGTGAAATATGTGACCTCATAGCTCAGACCCACACACATGCACACGCGCAGCATGTGCGTTTGGAGTCATCGTCAGTTCCTCTGGACCGTGTGAGCGCAGTTAAATTAAGGTCTTGTTTCTGATATTGGGTTCAATTAAAGGGAAAGACAAGGACCTTCTGAAATCCAGCACTTGCTAACTAGCCATAAATTGAGATATTACCATCTTTGATTCACAATGCTAAGCAGGAGCACAAAGTTTGTATGCAGTAATGTCTGTGTGTGTGTGTGTGTGCATTGTACCTTGGCAGCCAGGCCTTTGACAGCCTCTTTCCTTTGTGCTGCGGTATCATCTGTCCCTTGGTCGGCTCCCTGGCTGTGTTGGGGATCTGATGGCTGTTTGGGTGTTGACTTCCCCTGTCTGTCCCCACCTGAGAGGTACAACAAGCAACAACGACAAACGATGACAGTGGCTGTATGACAACGCAACATGGACAGTGTGAAATCTGTACAGCTCTAGTCCCAAATCACAGCCATCAGTCATGGCATCCTTTAGGCCAAATGGGTTTCAAAACTAAAAATAACCTTAAACCTTAAAGGAAACCCTGTGGAAACACGGGACATGTCTTTGCGCTAGCGTCAAACTCTTTTCTTTTCTTCTTCCAATTTGTCTGTTGACAAAATCTTTGTGGAGGTGCGTTGACCTGCTTGCCTTTTCAGTGTTCTGCACTAGAAGTGTCAGTAAGTGCCAAATGCCTTGTCTGACATGTCCAGTCGGCGAGTAACAGTGCATGTTCCGCATTAACACCAACAAGCGACAGAATAAAGGATGTTCAAGAATCTCTAGGAATCGATTGTTTAGAATGACCAAATGCTGCCCTTGCAGTGCGACCCCCTGTTTATTGCAGCTTTGATGCCACTGAGCTAAATAATAAAGTCGCAAGTGACCCTCCCTGCACATCAGCAACAACAGACCGACGGGCACTTCGCCCCCGAAATCCAAATGCAATCTATCAGCCCACACGAAGCATGACGATGGACGGACGGGAAAGCGAACGTTGTTTGTGCCAGTCTGCTTCCTTTGAACAGCAGGTGGGTCACGTTTTAATCAAAACCTGAAATCACCGGCGCACCCCAGCGTGCTTTGTCTCAACGTGTGCTGATGGCGTGCAAAAGCCGCTCGCTCGTTTTCACAGGCGGAGCAGGCGAGCGTGTTGTCGCGCAGCAAAAAACAACAGTCAAATCAACGACGACAATCTGTTCCCCTCACACAATAGCAATCAGCAAAGACACGGGGGGGGGCATGGCGGGGGTGACTTGAAAGAGCACCGGGTGACCCATTTTCCAACCAATTTCCAAAATGTGTTCACTCTTTCGGTCCATTATCCGGCTCTGTTTTATTGCCATAGTCGAGGCTCAAACCGGACTGTTTCAATGCACTGATGCCTCCACCCACCACAGCGTGATATTCATAATATTGGCCTTACATTTAGGGGAGCAGCTTGGGCTGTGAGGAACGTTGGACGCTGCCTGTGGCGTGCGCATGCCGTGGCAACTGAGCATCACCAGACGCCAGATGATTGCCGTCTTGCCCGAGCCGGCGTTGCCCACAATGACCGCCCCCCGTCCCTCACAGCTGCTGGTTTTTCTCAGGACCTCCTCCAGTCGCGCGAACAACCAATCTCGGCCGACAAATGGGGTGTCTGGGGTGACACCTGGGACCTCAAACAAGAGTGGTTTTAACATGATGTCCACTGGCTTGAATGGTGCCAATCTCCCTGCAGAGAGACGGAGAGAGACTGAGTGTTGGTGAGCCGCTTGTCATCGTGGTGGAATCCTCAGAACAGGTGGTAGAAATGCTGAAATCTTAAATTTAAAGCAAAAGTTTACATACATGTTTGTACATATACTACAAAATTACACTGCTACGACACTCAGTCCCTGAATACAGGTACACAGACATTTTTTGGGGCAGGCGGCATTTCCAACAGTGAGCCAATCATCTGCCTCAAATGGACAAAATAGCTTTAGCTTTGGAGAAAATACAGAATCGGGACAAATCAGCTAGAAAGAAGCGGGATGGTCTCCATTGCTGTTGCATTCCAAATATTTCTATATCTAGTGGGATGGATTTTCTTCAGAATGAATTGAATAGAGGCCGTTAAGACTTCCGGATTCTATACAATCATACAATATCTAAGAACTTCTGTGAATTTTGGCTGTTGAAGTCTGATAAAATATCTCGTTCTGTCAGAATAGTGAGCACATGCTTGAGAGTGTCCACCAAGCGTTGTGGTGTTAAAGAGGTTATGAGCTCAGAGACATAATTACAATACGTGAACCTCTCTCAGAGTTAAAACCAGCAGATACCTTTGGAATCATCACTTGTGCGCCCAGCTGTGTTGTGCTTACGAACAGAGCCTCTCTGTCCAGCAGCCCTTTGGTTGTCCAGAAAACTCAAATCCTCCAGTCTAGTTGAACTGGTTGCTGTAGAGACAGACAGTGAGAGAGGCAGTGGGGGGGGAGAGTGGTGAGAGAGAGGTAGAGAGAAAGAGAGAGAGAGGGGAAGCAAAGTGAGATACAGAAAATGTGCGAGGACAAGCAACGCTCAGGCATACCACACAAGCATGGCAATAAATGCTTAGATCCATTATTGTATCCATGGAGATGGGTAGGAGAGAGACTCAAGGCCTCTCCTCGAGTGTGATTCGTGGTGACCTTGAAGGAAAAAAGGAGCAGAGAAAGAGGAAAAACAGTACGACCACTACACCCTCTCTGCAAATCTCGCTCTGAAACAGAACCGCCGAATGCTTTGTGCCATCTCTCACACCCAGGCAGCGAACGCGGACTAATCAGTGGACACGCATCGCCAAGAACAATGCATCAATTTATCAAACTATCTCTAATGATACCATGAGCTACAATGCTAGCCAATGCGATCAATGACGCCAAGGGGCAAGCAGGAGGGAACGAGGAAGATGTCTCACTCCCACATCTGCCCATCGCGCTTTTTACAGCTTGGTCGGAAAGAGATGCGGCACGGTTGAAGGTCTTTCACTCCCTGCTTCCCGCCCGGTTTTAATGAATACAAAGCTCCAACACTTAGTGGAGCCACCCTCAACTTGGAGCTGTTAATTGCTGCACATCGATATTTTTCATTAAGCCTGGACATGTTTCTACAGACGGCACTCTTCTGGGTGCAGGTGTGGAAAAAAAGGTGACAGAGGCCTTCAGGCTGGGCCAGAACATTACAGCCGAGAGAGAAAAATGCTGTGGTGCTTCATCAACCAAACCTGATAGTTTAAGGGCAGATATGGGAAGGAAAGGATTGAGAAACGCAGGGCTGGTCGCTGTGCAGTTCTTGCTTGGTCAGACAAAAATATAGATAAATACATATGAGCTGCAAGTACTCAATGATCAGCCTCAGTGACATGTGTGCAATTTTCTACGATTGAAGTGTCTCCTGGTCTTTTTAAGTCAGAGCAGCATGCACAGAAGAGACCCAACTGCAAAAAGGAGTCAAAAAGAAGATGTGTTATTGATTTTGCAGGTTCACTTTCTCCCTTTTCCTCCCATTCACGATATTACTACCGACAACACTGCAGTGAGAGCCTCTGTAAAATCTGGAAATCTGGTTTTACAGCTTTATAATCCCCTCAGAGTGGGATAAAGAGGCCAGAGCCATGTAGTATCCGTTGCTAAAATGTCATAGATAAAAAAAATCATCGAGCGAAAAGGAGGTGGAGGAGGGGGACAACGACAAGAACAAGACCTGATCACATTACAAATATCATCATCTCCATTTGTGTGGTTGAGCTTTAAAGCTGAAACCTCTGGGCTCGCCTGGCACACACGCACGCCTGCTTTGCTGAACTCTGGCGAGAGAAATGCAGTATTTATCTACAGACGCATAAGGAAGAACCCAGCAGCAGTGGCACGCTGACTGTGCTCTCTGCACGCACAGTCCCACCACCCCCTCCCACACTTTGGCGGATCAGATCTCCGTCTGATAGATCTAGCAACCCGTCCATGTGTCCATCACTGTGAGGCGGTTGGCTGCTACATTTCACCTCACAGGAGTGCTGCAGGCGCACAGAATTCTCGCTTTGTTGAGGGCGAACTGCACAAAGCGTGGCTCCTTGGCTTCATAGCAAATCAGCCGCAGCGTGAATGCGACTCCTTCGTTGGTTATGGGGAAAAAAATGGCTAATGACGAACCTCTCTAGCGAGTTAAAGAGGGGATATCAGGGGTGAGGTTTTTAAGGGATTTCCACTCTGTCCAGAAGAGGTTAGGGTGGTGAATTAAGCACTTGCAGAACACTAAGCCTGTAACGGTGCACTGTATTCGTACCGAACCGTACCGAAAAGACCTTCGGTACGGTACAGTGCTGTACCGAACGAATACAGTCCGTTTATTTGTTTTTATATGCAGCAATCACAGACCTAGAGACGTGCTGCGCCTGTTCTGTACCTGTCACATGTGGCTACTTAATATTCATTATTTAGTAAGAAACTCTTTCCTGATTCGTGCTCTTGTGACCATGTGGAGGTGACGTCGCACGGCGAACCAATCAGTCGAGCCTTTCCTGCACTCTTCAAAACAGTATT
>OMPJ01018131.1:4984-19717 GCA_900312935.1 Carapus acus
TGTAAAAAAAAAAAATAATTATTAAATAATAATAATAATTATAATAATTAAATAATAATAATTATTAAATCAAAGCTTGACTTATTCTGAGACCTGATTTTTTTCAATTGTATCAGCAATTCAATGCAGCCACCATAAATGCCAAGGTTCCACTGTTGTCATTATCAAACCTTTTTTCTAATGCTGGGAAAAGCCGAATCTATTGTACCCTTTTATTTTATCAAGATTTGGGGTTTTGACATTTCCACACCCTTTTTTCACCCTTAATTAGAAGCCGCACCAACATGTCAGAGGACAGCAAATGTATCTATGAATTAATTCATGTCAGTGTTATTATGGAAATGGCGTTATCTATCCGTGCATGTGACGAACATGAAATGGTCTTTGTCGAACATTTATTTATTCATTCGCTCTGTGGCATCAAGATTCACACCTGAAGCGTCGTTCTGGCACACTTGACTTTTATTCCTATTACGCGTCTCATTTCCTTTTTGCAGGCCAGCTGTCTCCGGGGGGACTGTCCTCAGCATATCACCAGAGCTGCAGGTGTCCTCGGCAGTATCCTGCTGTCTGCGAAAGAGCAAAGCCCGGAGACACAGCCTGACTTTTCCGTGAGTCCTTTGTATGCACTAATCTGCTACAGCCACCCTTGTGTGCTCCCCGCTGTCAGGCGCCTGCGTAGGTGTCGAGCGAAATCCAGCTGCGTTTGGGGCAGAACCTGATTGACAATGGAGTTCGGCAGCCAACCCTGAGGAAGGAGGAGATTGTTTTGAAACTAATGAATAATTAGCGTAGTCTGTATCTACAGTACATGCAAATTGCAGCAATTGCATCCTGAATGGTTCAAATGATATCGCTGAGTCACGGCATGTGCCTCTGGCACATAAACTGCAAATGATTGAGGTGTGTGTGTCCATGAATTGCTCAATTATAACCACCATAATTCATTAGCCACAAAAATCTTACGTGTGTGTGTAAATGGCCATTTAGTGGCGCTAATCATTCGAATGTTACTGCCATTTTCAGAGATGCACATTGAGGACACCCCTCCTGCGTATATTGAAAATAAGATGCCTGGTTTAGATTCAGCCACCTTCACCTCCTTTAAGGTAGGCAACATGTTTCATAAGAGTTAGTCTACCTTAACGTCAATGTTGAGAAGCCACGTGAAGCGACTCCTCCTCGAGTCGTTGTCCAGAGGCTCCATGATGATGCATGTAGGCCCATCTTCAGCTCTGTTTAACATGAAATTGAGGATTTGTTTATAGTATTCACTGAAGGAACAATTCTGATATAGCACACAAGAAAGAACAGTAATTTGCAAACACAATTAGGTTTTCCTAAAACCTTCCAAAAAGAGAGAAAACTCCTCATTTTCCCATTTTGCTCTCAGTACGCTGAATACATATGCTTCACCATGTATCACTTTGGTTGACGCTGTGTTATATTTTGGTGTGGTACCTTATCTTATCTTCTCCTCTCCTCTTCTTTCCTAGCACTTTTCAGAGGCATATGATGCAGTTTCGTCCTGCTACATTGTGCGGTGTGATGACAATTAAGGCCTTCTATTCTATTCTGTCCTATTCTAAAGTATTTTTCGGGGGAAGACATCTTGTGCGTTCCCTAAAATAAAATTTCCTAGAAATGAAAATACCAATTTCCCCCCATAACTTGCTGACGCACTTCTAGGATCTCATTTCCTGTCTGCTTGTCCTTGCAGCTGTCCCTCCACTTGCTCTTACCTCAAAATGCCTCTCTGCGGTGGGAAGCATTCCAGCTGAATGGCCGCACTAGCAAGATAGATGCAGGCATTGCGTCGGCAGCTGTGACGGACGCTGAGGAAATCCCTCTGACCTATAAGATTGCCCGCTGTCCGTGCCGAAACATTGTGGGTGACGACGGTTGCCGGGCCGACGTGCTTAAGAACCTGCGACAGTCAAACGAGGAGGACGCATGTACTCACATCAAGACATGTCGAGGAGATATATAGACGGAAATAGACTTCATGGATTTCACAGGCATTTACGTAGATGGAAATTTTCAAAGGTCAGATGTAATATTGTTGCAGAACAATGGCTGGGCGGAACGATGGGAGAATTATGGAGAGGTTGACATCTCACTTTGACGGGCTGGATGCTCGGGTTCCACTGGTGCATCTCCTCGACCTTTAGAAACAGAATGTCGTACAGCTCGTCCACGCCGGCCTCCAGCGTGGCCTGCAGTTTGAACACCCGTCTGGCTCCTGGCACCACTTTGCTGCTGATCACATCTCCGTTCGCCTAAAAGCCAGGAAACAAAAATGGCGTCGGGTGAACCCTGTTTACAAAATGTCTGTTTTTGTCACTGTTGTACATGTGATTCTCCTATGTCATAGTGGTCAAACACAAGGCCCGGGGGCCAAATGCGGCCCGCTGGATTATCTAATGTGGCCCTCGAGCGCAAGAGTGACTGTTTCCCCTTCATTTGAATATGCATTGACCCACAAACTACATCTCCCAAAATGCACGTGGATCAATGTTACTAGTCAGTGATGCAACTGTGCCTCAAAAAGACACACACTTTAAGAAAATGTCAGTTTGTCAAGACATAACAACACGGCCCAAGTGAGGAAACAAGATTGTTGACTTGTACTTTGATTGTTAACTGGTAATTGTTGATTAATTCAGGTCTCTTTTCCTGATATAATACAAGATTCTGCGATACAACAAGAGCAAAGACCTGACATATTTCTACATCAGCTCAAATAGAATATTTGTAAGTTGAACAAGTAAAAATTTATGTTTTTATCAAAATTAATATCATAAATTGTTTTATAAATTATTTTAAAAATATTTTTATAACATTTCTTATAAATTATTATAAGAATTATATTATTATAAGATTATAAATTATTATGAAAAAAATAATATTTCAAATTTTCAGCTATATGTAAATGAATCTTGCATTTGACCTTAAATTACATTTATAACTTCTTAACAATTGCCATCGTCATCTGGCCCTTTGACGGCCACCGCCATGCTGATGTGGCCCTCGGTGAACCAGAGTTTGACACCCCTGACCTATGTGATGACATGACAATCAAGCACACCAGTATTTCCCCAGTCACTGAATCTGTTTACGGTTTGATGACTTATTCCTTTGTGGTAACTGTAAAATCCCCCCACTGAGATGGTATTACACTAGGTATGTAATGAAAAACAATTTAAATTCATAATGTGCAGAATGTGAAGAAAAACTCAGCCCGCTGTCCATCCCTCACGAGTGGTCACTCAGGGGGGAAAAGCAAGAAAATAACCTCCTCTGTCTCTGTTGTCCAGCCCTCTGAGTCCTCCAGGATCTCCAGAGCCTTCCTCATCGCCTCCTGGCCGTGGAGCTGTATTGCCACCAGCTGCTCATCTTTCGCGGGAAAACCTGGTCTGTCCTCATCTGCGAAACAGAGGCGGAAATCTCAGGCAGCCGGTACGCCACTGTTACTGGAAATACAGCTGCACGTTTGTCCCATCGTCGTAATTTGAGGAGCAGCAGGATGCTCGCTGAGGCATGTCGTACTCAGAGATTGGTGTGATTATATTCTCGATTGCAATCAGAGAGGTCCTAATCCGTGATTTGAGGATATTTTGATATAGGGAGCTCTCAAGAGGACTCCAGGATTGGAACAGCTGGGAGGTGACAGCGCCACTCCAACTATACCCATCAAAACTAGTCAAAGCAGTGTTTCTACTGTTGACATTTTTCTTGAAATTAGCCAAACCTTTGCTGGTTTACCTGCACCGGATGAAGAGCCGGCCGCTCTCGGGTGATGCTGGATGTGTACGTTGTGCTGCACGAGTGCAATCTCCTGTCCGACGACCGCAACAGCGGCAGATTGCAGCCCTGTGCGAACATAAACAAAATACCAGAGTTAGTCTGGGAACACACACAGACAAAAAAAAAAAAAAAAAAAACGTGCTGTTAACGACTGGCTTGTCACGTATCCATTCAGCTTCTTTATACCTGCCATACTCTGAAGGTGTTGATGGAAGATTCGGCGGCACAGTATCACTGCAGCTGGCAGCATACTGCGTGTCTTTAGAGGTGACAGCAATCTGACAGCCAGCATCTTGGCTCTTTATACAGCCCGTGAAGGACACAGCGTGCAGATAAGCGCTGCAAGGGGAAGATAGGACCTGTCCCGCATTCTTCTGTCAGGGACACACATGCAGACAATTTTAGGGATGGAAGATAACTCTGTGATGCTACATGTATGATTGTGAATCACTACAGGCAGCATCAAAGCTGTCAGGCGGCAAAAAGCGAGGTTCACCACCGACATATTATCATCATGCTGCTTTTTCGCCCAGTGAAGCGGAAACTCAGGCATTTTGACCACAAATATAAAGTTAGAAATGCTTATTTTCTTTTCTTGTGATGTCCCCTGCCTGTCAATACATCTTCCCAAAAAAGCGCGGACAGAGATGAAATTGCTTTTGAGCAAGATGGTGAAAAGGAAGCAGCTGACTGTCCTGACCACTTCTGGTAAAAGATTTTTTCATGTTTTGCACCTGATTCCTTTTCTCTGGATTTCTAAATTGCCTTGTTCCCAACCAGATGGAGTTCCCTCTCCTCTGTTAACCTTACTAGCTGTATGTCACAGGCAAATCATTTCTCTTGTTACGGGAATGTCAGGCGGTGTTATTCAGTGCAATGTCATTTATGCACCAGCTGGTTACCTGTAAGAAATCCATCACCGAGTCGCGTGGCCTGGGCAGGATGACATTGTGCGTCCCACGCACTGTTCCATCTCCAACCTGCAAAATTATTCTGAACCTGCTGGGGAGACTTGTTACAATTTCTATCGCATCAGCCCGAAAAAAAAACAAAAAACTGTGTTGAGGCAGAAGAGGGTAGTGCTCTCTCGAACAGTGTTCTTAAAATGGACTGTGCGTGAGCGTGCATGCTCACCAACTTTGAAGAAAAAGTGGACAAAAATAAACTTTTGAATGTATCATAACACAGTGGTTTACACGGATATGGGGGCAACAGATGTAATATGTATGTCCAACAATACATGCAGTTTAGGTATTAATTTGGTACCACAGGAGGACAAAAATAATCCTCCACATTTGTTATGTCATCTCTTTGTGCATCACAGATGATATTTCCACCTCGAGTGTCAGATCGTGGTGGAAACACCATATTTGCCTTTTTTAATTGCGTTCCTCCAGACTTTGATTTAGCCCAGGAAGGTCAAAGAGGAAGGTCGACCCGTGCCTCAACCGAGATTCTTTGTCCAGCTGGCTGCTGTTCCCAAAGCAATGAGAATTATATAAAAAACTCAACAGAGGGAAAGAAGCAACTTAAAACATGAAAGTTCAATTTCTTTGTTTGGCTGTTTTTGAAACTAAATTGCCAATGTCCTCCGTGCAAAAGTAAGTTCTCAACTTTTGAGAACATTGAATTCTTTTGCTATTTCTTCAGAGAATAGCAATTTGGCATTTTTATTTTAAAAGCACAACCAAAAGCCAATTTCTGTAACGTTTCACAATTCAGTTGGAGAACTCCGCAATAACCGATCACCAGGCACAACACCGTTTTCCTTTCTACCGTACTCTAAATTGTGTGTCCTGTTTTCCTTCTGCCGCAGGACAGAGCAATGACCCATCGCACACACCCAAGAAGGAGTGGCAGTCACCCTTGAAGGCCCCATCTCGTCCGACTGGGACATGAGGCCACACCTGGGCCAGGTCAGGAATCTTATCATTCGAACATGAAAACCATCGACACTTGTAATCTGCGCATCAAGAATCTATAGTGAATGGATTCAATAGGTGGAGAGAGTGATACAGCCCGCAACTGGTGCTTTAATTCATCAGTTAGCGATGATAAAATCCCCCTGACTGATTTACATCCACAGGAGAGAGGAGAGAAAGTTTGTCTTGCGTATCTGCAATTTGTTGAGCTCGGGCTCATATCTATGAAATATTTGGAGGAGATCCCAGTGCCAATCGCGCTCCTCTCCTCCTCCTCCTCACAGGGAAACAGCTGCCTCTTATCACCCTCGGCTAACAGGTGTCCTTGCGGGAAGGATTCATGACGCCAGTGCTGATCTTCATCTGCTGACTTGGCCAAGTGAACCCCAACCGTGACAAAAGGAGAGGCTTGGCACGGGTTCAGTGTGAACAAGGGGAGTTGTAAGAGTCTGTGAACTCCCAAATCATCAGGACAGAGGGGATTGATCTTCCTCTGTCTGCTGCACGCAGACGTCTCCTGTGCTAAACGCGCCTAAGTGCTGTCACAGTGCACCGGCGAGATGTCATTAAGTGACACTTCACTTTCTCCAACTCGAAATGTTTCTGGTTTCCGCACAACCATTCCACTTACGCTGCTCTTCTTTCATTATGTGGGTTTAACTGCGATGCTTTGCATGCCAAAGCAAACACATAAGAGGGACGATTCATCTGAGGTCTATGCTAGCTACAGCTTGTTTTTGTGCTTTTTGAAGCGACTTGTCGCTCTCCACTTCCCCACAGTGTTTTGGTCCCTCGCAGCACATGAAAGAGGATCCATACCAACCCTCGAAAAGCATCAAGCAAGATTCACACCGCACAAACTTTACTCTGGTGCCACCTTTTGGAGGGATTCAAAGAGCCGCCGTGTTTTGCACCTTATTTAAGTGAGCCCTCTCTGACAGAGCACAGATGCTTCATGTTTGGGCTTCTCCATGGCAGCAGGGGAGTATCAGTGCCAAGGAGGCGAGTGAGCGCAGACCGCACAGCTCAGTGTGCCTATCGGTGCGGTCAGAGCTGCGCAGCATTTTTCCTGGCCTCAATTCTCCGTCGCTGGGTTATTATGTGAAATCCTGTGGGACGTATAGTGTGGAGAGTGACTCTGATAGCCATGGTGCTCCACATCATCTCTCCAAGCTGTCTCTGATATTATTTGAAGTGGGTCTTTTTCTCAGGAGACCCTATGGAAATGTCCTGGAATTGCAAATGTTCTACTCTGACTCCGAGTCATTCCCGGAAAAATCTGCCATGACAACTTTTGGCAAATGATTTTTTAGATTTTAAATATCTTCTCGCAATTGTTGGAAGTTTGAAACCTGGGGGGGTGTTTTAGATTGGATCTCTGGAGGAGGAGTATGTCATCTCATTAACCATGGAAAGACATCCATGTGGTAAGACAAGTTAATCAATTCATGGGCATGCCGCAGCCTACGGCTACACAGCGGCACGTTCTCAGATGCTCATTATGTGTTACACAACAGGGCATATGATGAAGTGAGAACTCATAATATCAGGCCAATCCCATTTCACTGTCTCTCCACCTCTGGTGACAGCCCTTATATAGGAATTACAGATAATGCACAACTGATGCTAACGCGAGGTACATTCTTGTGGCTGTGTTTATCGTATTCATTAACTATTCTGTATAATTATTCAAACTGTGTTATGCCTGTGGAACGGGTATTTTTGATGAATTAAGTTGATTTTATACGGACCTGACCACACACTTATTAGATTTCGTTACAGTTCCTCTGATTTTACAGCCTGTCATCTGCATTACATTTGATTTGCGCTCTTTTCAAGTGATGGTGGATAAAATTCACTTTTTGTCCAAACATTTTCATCTTAATGAACACAGTGTCTCTGAGGTAAAAATTGGTTTATTTAGTTTTGAGATTAAAACTGTGAAAATTTCTGTGTGAGCTCGCGTAAAGGTTTGCTTTAATGTGTGAGATGCATAATCATTTCGGCAAGTACTAAAATAAAATTCCTACAAGATATTGAAGAACTTTCAGCTCCAAGAGATGTGAGCATGCTTATGCAAGTCAGTCTGCTGATGTAACATCGAGCAACAACGTGCTTGTATCCTGTACATATGGCAAATGAAATGTATCTTGCACATACGGTAAATGAAAGACAAAAACTCATCCCACACTGGTGCTAATGGCGCAAATCTCCACCTGCACACTTAAGCAAAGGTAAGGTACAGTGCTGAAGAAAGCAAAGTGGTGTGTGAAAATAATGTTGTGATTATGCCGGCCTTATGTTGTGATTATGCTGGCCTTATCCAGGTGAGTCTCCTGTTCTCCACCGTGGATTTCAAGCACCTCAGCATCTCCAATCTTATCTGCAAGAAAACATTCTATTAGGGGGAACAAGTAGCGGAGCATGTAAAAGTGCAAATTAACAAGACAACGTCGCAATAGTAGAAAAGCATTTATGGAGATCGCGTCCCTCTCATTTCACACTGTCAAGTGGATTTCCTTGCTACAAGTGAGTGTCGTGGAGAAAGGAGATGGGGGCCATCGTGCAGCGAGCGAGCGAGCCATTTCTGCCGGTTCCCTGCGGCTCTGCTTGGGATTCGCTGCAGCACGTCTTGATAGATGAAGTGTCCTCACACATCACATTCATTCATTTCAGGTCAGTGATTAACCCTGCTTTGCTTGTCCGTGTCAGTGACAGGGGGTCTCAAGGTCAGTATGCAGTGATTGGGTCATTTGGGTCACTCCATCTTTCGCCTGGAACCTTGTTCAGCTTGATTACACTGTCTTAAGCATGTAGGGGCGACACAGGTGCAACATGTGGGCTCGGAATATATGAAACAACTTTTCCTATATGACACTGTGCAAAGCTTGAAATGTCCTGAATGCCCTATGTTCTGGCTGAAAAGGCCCAAAACAGCTAATCTGTCGGCTTTGTTCTGTGTACAATTTTCTTTACTGACATTTCTCTTTGAACATCATAGCAGATGCGAGCCTTTTTTGAAATAGGAATTTTCAAAAGCAAATGTCCCGCAGGGAACCAAAGCAATACAAATACAGCAGGAGACAGCAGATTTGAAAGCTACTGGACCAAGAGAATTAATTTCTGTCTACCATCAGTGGCGGTGGTCGATGCAGGTATATAAGGTGCCATCACCCACCAGCGTGTGTGATGTCAGAAGGTGAAATTGATATTATTCCAGAAGAAAAAGTAATCTCACTCATCAAAACTTTTATCGCATTAACAGTTGTGACAAAAGTTGAAATTGCACAGTTGTTGTACCTGGCTTTTCGCTGCTGGTCGATCGCATCACTGGATGTGAGCTGCGGACGATGACATGAACATGTCAGTCTGCTGCCATGAAGGACAGAAAATTCTGCTCATTCTGACCTGGTCCTGTATGTTTTTCTGCATGGCTGACTGAGCGGTTGGCCAAGCGGAGATGCTGAGGGATGATGAAAGGTCTGAAGGTGATGCAAGTGCTGTTGCTGGCCAGAGGCTTCGAAACCATCCAAAGCCTGCTTAATCATCCCCATCACCAGCTCTTTCTCTGCAGGACACACATGGAAAATGTGCGTAAATGAAAATGATGCTAAAATCAATTTATCGGTACAGGTACTTTATTGATTCATTGATCTAGAGATGCAGGAAAACTGATGCCCCAACAACTACAAGAGTGTCACAAAAAAGTAGAGAACTTCACAATGCAAAAATTAAGGAGGATGTTGTGTATTCCATGTGGGAAGTTGTTGTGCTATGCCTCGTTCACAGACGGTGTATAGGGATGCAATGCCATACAGTGGTGGCAAAAAGCAGTCGGCATAGACAATAAAACAATTTGCAACAGAGAATTGCTGCACAATTTTGACACCGAGCAGTGTAAAAGGACACCAGACGCCTCTCCTTGAATAGTTCAGTGCTGTTCTTAAAAAAAATCTTTGAAGTGGGGGAGTGCGAAAACCAAAAGGGGCCCAAGCACCGGCCCTTGTGGAACCTCATGGGAAACGGCACCAAAGCAATTTCGGCCTCACAAACTGATTCTTCTCCTCAAAGACCTATCGTCATATTTTGTGCATCTTCTTACCCATTTTTTCGCGTCTCTCCATTTGGCTTTTTGTGGTTACCATTGCTATTACCTCATTTCTGACCGCAGGGATTTCCCTCAGCCTCGTTTTCCTGATTGGTAGGCCAAGGTTGGTGTCAGTGGCAATAATCCTGGCAAAAATTGTGGCTGTGGTTACATTTCAGACCGGCAAGATATGGTTCCAATCTGAAGAGGCTTTGTCAGACCTGGTGTCATTGCACTATTTTGCTCGGGTGACATTACGATTGGTAATTGAGCACTATTTTTAGCAACACATTAGTGGCACCTCGCATTAGCATGTTGTATCTGCACAATGCGAAGACTTTTGATATTTGTTGGTGTCCCTCCACAGTTATGAGTCATATTGCTGCCTGTGTTTGACTCATCCTGTTATGTCTTGATGTGATTTGGGAATTTGGTGTCAGGAGTTGAAAACTCTTGGTGTCTTGCTGTACAGGTGATTGGGTTCACATCTGGAAGTCACTACACATTCATGGTCAAATCTTTACTAACAAAGTTCCCTTTGTTCCCAAACAGATTTTTACCTCTTTGGCCAGCAAACAGAAGCCACTGTTGGACCAGAGACAAAGAGTCAGTCTGCAGAATCTGACAGAGGAGCTCAAACACCTGTGGAGAGAGGAAAAGCCTGCATAACACAATCCTGCAAACCACAGGAGTTCACATTCAGGTTTTAAGTTTCACCAGAATTTTGTGGACTGAACTGGAAACAATGTAAATCATACCAAAGAAGCTATTTGATAGCTAGAATTTGCAAACAGAAAAAAAGGATTTTGATCATAGGAAACCCAACATGGATTTATCTCTAAAAAAAAAAAAAAAAAAAAAAAAAGCATTTGCAAGACCTTGTTTATTTAGCTTTGACAAGACAGTTTCTTAATATCAAACACCACAGCATAATAATTTTGCTGGGATACTTTAAAGTCAAATGTCTGTTTTTGAATTGAGAAAGACCAAAACAATGTTTATCAACTTGGCTAATCTACACTCTAATAAAAGATTGTGGAATGGCAGCCAAAATACTTGAAAAATACACAAATAGAGAGGCAGATTGTGTCACCATGAGTTCTTGGTCATAGAGAGCTTGTGGATACATCAGACCCTGAGTGACAGCTCTGCGATGGAGAGACTTGGTGGGTGGAGGAATGAGCCTGCCCGTCTGAGCTGAATATTGTGTCTTTCTACGAACACATTCGTCCTCAGGTTGATCCTGCAGTACAGAACAATCTTAATACAGTAACAGGTGAGTTAAGTCTATCCTTCACGCACGGAAGACACTGAATATGAATCAATCTCCATGTACCTCTTGTTTTTCCTTCTTTGCCTGTGAGGACAGGCTGATCTTCGCAGCAAGCTCTTTCAGTTCATCTCGCCATGCCTCTGACAAAACCGCTGTGAAGTGGCACAAAAGTAGAAATGACAGGCAGCTTATTAAGCCCTGATTGATACTCAAAATACAGCTCTCGGAAATAAATTAGTGGAAAAAAGTACTCTTTTTTTTGTCGGTGGCAACTCGAGTGAGTGGAAAGCCAAATGAGTTATCAGTTGGCTTCCTGAACTGGCTGCTCTTCAGAAGTGGATGAGGAAATAACGATGTGGTTACAGTCCAGTCATCTTTCACTGTGCAGACAGGTCGGCCATTAAGTCCTGTGGAAGGTCACAAAGACATTGACAATATGACCCATATGTGAAAATACAGACAGAACGAGTAAGAGCTTCAGCAGCCACTCATACGCCACTTCATCGCTCTCGATTCTTTGATCGTTCCAAACCACACAACGACACACTGCCCATTTAATTAAGGATTTGGCAGAAGTGCACACAGAGAACACATCCACAACGGGCCGATGTTATTTACAGAAATCATACACAGCGTTGAATCGCCTTTCTCGTTGCTATCACCACTGAGGAAAAACAGGCCGTCGCAATTATTGGCTCCTCAAAACCGATTTGAAAATGGATCCTTTTCATGGCAGAATTCATATGTCCCTCTATGCTGCTTCCGCCCATGGCAAGGACAGAAATCTTGATGTGCTGCTCCGTAAGTTGCCATGGGGAGCAGAGGGTTCAATGTCACGCTCAAGGACGTTTTGCTCAGCGACTATCCTGGACCTGAACTAGTAACCTTTTAATGTCACACCGCTGTGCTTCCAGTGCTATTATCCCCTTATGAGTTCCTTGTGCTCTGTTCCAATATATGTGCACAAACTACTGTATATTACCACATTCTTAAGAAAAAAAGAGAATGAGAATGTCACCGATCATGAACAGATAGTTTTTTTCACTATCTACACAAGGCTGTTCTGCTAGCTTCCTGTGATGGCAGATAAGCTTTGTGCTCACCTTGAATATGTCTGACTCTGTTTGGGTGCGGATTGTGTCGAGAAAAGAAGGAGTGGTGGCTCAGGTTGCCAAAGCGCGGGCTGCTCCTCATGGTCATGTTGGCGAAGTCGGCGACAAGGGGCCCTCCGTGAGTCTGGCTGGTGCTCCCCTCCCCTGTCTTCCCACAAAAATCTGGACTGGGTGTGGCCAACATCCTGTAATCAGTTTTGGTGTCTCAGTTTAAGATTTTTCAAAGTTAATAGCCATGTTATTTAATACTTTGATACCATAGAGGTCTAAATTAGGTCTTACTGTTAGTAGAGAATGTAAAAATATGATAGGAAAATGGACAAATGTAAGCATGTAGCAATTTCCCCACATTGTTGCTGTGGGTACATTTGATCTGGTGTTTAAAGAGTATCTCTACTGAAGTGCTTTCTATACAAATTTGCAAATGATGAAGAAATCATATTTCAGGTATGCATATTTTCAGGTGTAGCTTGGCTCAGGGAGGAAGATACCCCTGCCATGCAGAATCTATGGCAGTTTTGGGTGATAACAACATATCCTGTGTTTTACAAAACTCACATGAGAATAATTACGACTATATATGGAAATAACGGATAAAAAATGTTGTTTCCACTTGTTGCTCTGTTTGTGATCTAGGAAATGTCAGAAGTGCACAAGGCACAGGTGGCAAAGTCTTGGCAGAAACAAAAATACAGAAAAAAAGTATTTGCCTTTGCTGAAATACAGACAGGAATCCTAAATGTCAGAAACTTATCAAATAAACAAACAAAGAATAATTGAGTATACGATCAAAGAAAATTACACTTTGTTGATCCTGGAGCTGAACAGTGGCATTTGGCTTTTCATGAGATAAAACATTATTCATTCCACTCGTGCCAACACTTCTAATTGTTTTTTTCAATATAACATTGAAGAAGTACTTTACCTCAGAAACGGCCTCTTGCTGAAATCCTTGCTACTGAATGTGCTGTGTTTTTCTCTGTTGCTAAGAAACATGAACTCAACAACAATGGTGTCTGTACACAAAGGGGGCAGGGAACAAGTGCCAGTTCAATTACAAAGTTTTCCTAATGGAGATAAACTGTGCTTTGTTAGTCCCCATTAAGGAAAAAAAATCTTGATGAGCAATGTATAGGAGATGTACAGGATCAGGAGACTGTCATCATTAAATCCATGATACACATGAGAAAATCATTACAATGACAGAAATGGTCCATGATGCGTGGAAACAAAATGGAGATCAACAGTAATAATGAAATTTGAGATTTGATGGACAGGGGATGTTAAAACATCGAGAGTGTCAGTCTGAAATAATATTTATCATTCCGAGTTGGCAGAGAGATGTGATGAAAGAATTCTCGTGATTAAATCTGACCACTAATCCGTTATTCAATAGTTCAACAGCATGCTGGAGTTTCTGTCATGCCATTTCTTGTCATGTTTTTATATTGTTAAACAGTTCAACACTATTGTGCAAGAACAATAACTCCCAGGCAATAAATATCTTTATCATAAATTAATGAATGAATGTAACTCACTGCAATTCTTAGCCTCTTCAAATATCCTATTATCTCCTTGAATACTGATGTGCTGGGGTGATGAATATTTTTTTTTTTTACTTATAAAAATCTTGAATTTCAACCCTCATGACAATGTCAATCTACATTTCTCAGAGTTGGCAAACATCTTTGACTTGCAGTGGGTGTTAATTATGCATAAACATGTCATTCAATACTTTGTGTAAGAAAAAAAAACATTATCATATCTGACAGCACGTTTGCTTTGCTGAAACCTTGTCAAACCATGTTTGAATTGGTACATTTACATTTTTCTTCCCTTAGTAAATGGACGTCACAGGTTGTGTATATAGATTTAGACCTCATACTCATCATAAAAATCAAATAAAAACGCAGTTTGTCCTTTATCAGAAGCTGGGCCCCAGCCTCTGATAAATTTTTATGACTGTCTTATCTGATTCGGATGACTTAGGTGAATATTTGCAAAAGCTGAAGTATGGCTGACCATGTCAACCTGAAATAATAATAACTATAATAACAATGGTGAATAAGGATTCATTCTTATGACTAATAACAGACAAATCTCCTGCAGTTTTTCACTGAAATAGATTAAAAACAGTCATCATTATCCATAGCACAAAGTGCAGTGTGAGATACGAACCATCGCCATGAACAATGTGCTGTTTCTCTGATCATAATTTTCTACAGCACTTCAACAACCTGTTGGTTCCAATCATGTGGCAGCACTCTACTGTAATTGGCACAGAGAAAAACCAACACATACGATGTGTCAAAATGTGCCTATTGTCTTACTCTTCAATTTCAGAGGACGTATTTATAGAAATCCTCCATTATGAGCTGAATTCACAACCTGAGGGATTTTATAACATAACAGGAAGGCTCAAATGAGACAATTTCATACCTTGTTTAGGGCTAGGGTTAGAGATGCCCGATAATATCGGCCCACCGATATTATCAGACATCTCTATTTAAAACCGATAAAATGAAAACAGAT
>OMPJ01018131.1:19737-48294 GCA_900312935.1 Carapus acus
AACAGGAAGGCTCAAATGAGACAATTTCATACCTTGTTTAGGTGTTAGGGTTAGAGATGCCCGATAATATCGGCCCACCGATATTATCGACCCGATATTAGCATAAAAATGTAATATCGGTATCGGATTTTTTTGCTTTAAAACTAGGGATGTTGTAGGGATATTGGCTTTTTTGCCGATATTGTCCAACTCTCAATTTACCGATACCGATAACAGCCGATACCGATATGTGCGCTGGTAAATGTTTCAGGAGCGCATAGGCACTATTTCAGTGTAACGCAAGTATTATTGTATTTTTATCGGTTTTTATTTTATCGGTTTTAAAGCAAAAAAATCCGATACCGATATTACATTTTTATGCTAATATCGGGTCGATAATATCGGTGGGCAGATATTATCAGACATCTCTATTTAAAACCGATAAAATGAAAACCGATAAAAATACAATAATGCTTGCGTTACACTGAAATAGTGCCTATGCGCTCCTTAAGCGTTTACTGGCGCACATATCGGTATAGGCTGTTATCGATATCGATAAATTGAGAGTTGGACAGTATCGGCATATCGGATATCGGCAAAAAAGCCAATATCAGACATCCCTAGTTAGGGTGGGTAAGGGTAGAATTCTGAGCTTAATCAATATTGACATATTCCAGACAACAATTATTTTTTATTATCTTGGTCCAACTATTTGCTCAAAACAAACAATGGAAATAAATGTAATCGCTGCGTCCTGTATCAACATTTCTGACATTCAAACTTGCCTTGTGATTTAATATTTTGTGACATTTTTAAAGAATTCCATGTTCCACCTGGTTAACATTTCACCATCCCATCTCAAGTTCAAATGAATTACCATGTCATTGGTGTAGTTAATCACTACGAGATCGAATTACTTTGGGTTAGATGAGGTGACAGTGTCTGGGACACCTTGTCTATAATACAATTCTGTGGGAACATCTTGAAAATTGGCAAAGTGCTTCAGCAGCTCAGAGTGATAAGGGATGCTAAAACCTCCAAACCTGAGTAAACCGAGATGTAGGAGAAAAATGTTACAAATGCCTTCCGCTACACACTTTGCAATTTAAAGTTCAGATGTGCATATTTGTGCAAAGTGTAAACGTGCGTATTTGTTCACATGCATCTCACTGGACCAATTCTTGGCAAATGAATGATGAAATTCAATGACATTGAATTACACTCACTTGAGTCACTTTACTCCCGTGAACCAAAATTTCCCAAGCTAACATGAGTACACAAGCAGTTTGCCGGTGTATAACTGCTAATTTCAACGTAGAATGAACAAACATTTGGTTTCTGATAGGTGTTTAGGGAAAACAAACAGCAGGAACAATACCATGTATGGCATTAGATGAATGACGCACACAATATCTGCACTTCCAACACAGCATGTAAACATAGAGCCATGCAAAGCAAGGCGGACAGCGTGCATGGTAACGACGAAAAAGAATTACTGCGATTGAATCACTGGAGTCTAGAATAGCATGGACTGAAGCGACTTGCGAACAGTGGCCATCTCCTGCTGTTGCTGCAGAGACACAAAAAGATTGACAGATTGGCAACTCGTAGTTTTGACTGCAGCTGCAGAAGCCACAATTTCCTCAGTACTCGGTAATCTGCTACTCAATGATTAGTATTAGATTACCATAACACGTTTCCACAATGCTGCATAATTATTCCATTCAGCCAACTTATTTTCTATTTCACCGCACAAACAAAAGGCTAATTACTGGCTGCAGTGAGCATTAAAGATTGTCAGCTGTGACAAATTCACATTCCTCACATTTAATTAATCACTTTTGGCTTTTGTAGATGAGCACATCATAGAGTGTAGTCACGGTTGCGTTTCTGCAAGAGGAACCAAGAATATAAAAAAGGATGTAAAAAAGTGAACTAACAGTGTCCATGAGTATTTTTTTCTGCAGTATGTCCATCTCTTTCCTCAGCTCCTGTTGCGTTCCCTCCATAAAGGCTTCGTGGCTTTTCTCCATCTCCTCCATATGCTGAGAAAAAGGATACAGAGTGAGTAAAAGTGACAATGATAGCAGCAAATTAGTTTTATGCTCCTAGTCAAGTAGAGAGGTTGCTGCGCTGACACAACAAAGTCCCAAGTCAAAAAAAAATATTTTTTTCCTCAACAGAAATGCAATATCGGTCTCCAACCAGCAGATGGGGCTTCAAAGGAGTGCTGTAAGTCCTACTCTAAAATTGAGCTGTATTTTAGGGCTGGGTATTGTTAAGAACCTCACGATTCGATTCCGATTCGATTTGATATTGTTTTGAACACTTCGATATCGATTCAGTAATAAGTGGAAATGCACAAATAATTGCCAATGTTGATAATTTAATTCAAAAACGTTTTTTTTCATGCCCATATGAACAGCCAAGGTGTATCATAGCATTTTTTAGCACTAAAACTCTGTCAATAGCATGAATTAGCATGATAATGTGTGCTGAATATGGAATACAAAAGTAAAAAATATGACAGTATTGTATTAAAACTAAAGTGCATGTAATCTTTAATTATATTTCTTTTCTCTTGGCAATTGTGTTCTAACTCACAACATTTCTGAGCCATAAAACATTTGAATATAAAGCATTAACACAAAAATGCTACCTATTAGGACTGGGTATTGGAAGGAACCTCTCCATTCGATTTCGATTCTTAGGGTTAAGTTTATCGTGTTACTCTTGTCGCTCGGTTCAGCTTGACACAAGTTACCCACCACTTGGCTTTTGTTCCCTGTTTAAGTGGGAACTGGAAGTAATTCCAGACATGGGAACTCTTTCCACCGCTTGCCATTTTGTGGTTGCGGACGCCTGCAGCTTCCGAATATAAAACACGATTCACAAGATATTGTTACGTGATATTTCAACGAAACAGAAACCGGCAAAGGTCAGAGGCGGACTGAGTGTTATTCAATCTGTCACCTCGGGAGTGATTATCTGTACATTCCTGTCTGATTTCACTTTGAATGAAGAGGGGGCAATTTGAGTGAAAGTTATTAATGGAGGATGTTTTTGACAGATACTGCCCAGAGCTTTCAGCTGTGGCACTGCAAGTACAGAGGTGACATGCTCTGATTTATGCATAATAGTGTAGAGCTGAATACAGAGTGGCGTGAAAGTTGCTCAGTCAAATGTCACCTTTACATATTGCTCATAAAGTTCTCTGACAGACTTCAGCTTCTGGTTCTGCATGACTCGCAGTTGCTGTATGAGCTTCTGCATCTGTCTGATGTGATTCTGAAATGTGCATAGGGAGAAGCAGTCAAGACAAAATGTTTCTGATAACAATGTGATGACACATTATCAGCAATTTTTGTAGGGATTTGTATCTTAGCGAGAGGATAGACATCTTAACTGACATTGAGCTTCTCCTCCTGCTCTTCCACACGGTGAGCGTCAGTCTCCCACTGCTGCAACACACATGAAACCTGCTGCGTGTATTGTTCCGTCAGCTTCTTCCTGCAACATACACACAATGATTCATGCATGCGAACTGTGATACACACCTCAATCAGCGTGATGTCAATAATACAACTTTGGACTGACTTTTTGTTACATCATTCTAGGATTAAAAAAAGGCAGCCTACCGCTGGCTGTAGTGATTCTTCCACAATTGTTCAATCTTGTGCTCACTCCCCTTTATGTAACTGTTGGTCAGACACTCCAGGCGGCTTCTCTTTGCCTGCATGGCCTTATTTATGTTCGCTGAGAGAGAAGAGAGCATTTTTCCAGTCACAAAACTGTCACACAACATCAGGTGGTCCTGCGGTTGGAGACGTGGATGTCTCTTAGGGAAACTGACATCTGTGAGCGAGATCTGTGAGTTGCTATGCCTTCATATATTACTCATCAAATGTTAACACCTGATGTGTAATTTCACAAGATGGTGAAGGAGTCATTATAAAAGTACTGCTTACCTCCAAACTTCTCCAACATTGACTGCACATCACCGCTGGAAAAGAAAGTTAGAAATGCTTTCAGCAAGTAATTGTAGCGGTAATGGCAATGTTGGCAGTTTATTTCTGGAGAATGTTTTCAGTGAATATGTCACGTAGGCCACATAATACCATCAATAAGAACAGAAAAAGTTGACAACATAATACGGTACCCAACAGCACATGTCTGGTCCTCTACTTCAAATGCAGCAAGCCTCTTCTTGCTTTGCTTGTCAACCAATGCAGGTCCATCTACAGTGCCAACATTTGTGGGTTAGCTGCGGAGCAGAGACATTTCTTCTTACTTATATTGACAGCACAGCAATCAATGAATAATTCACCTTCCCTGCCGTCTTCATCTGAGCCACTTAGCACTTTCTTTGTTTCGTATAATTTCTCTGTTTCATCTTCTGTAAAGTCAAATGTTTTCAGATCACACTTCACATCAAGATGTTTTTTCTTCATTATTTTTCTCTTTGATGACATTCTCCACCAAATTTAACCGATGACTTTGCTCAGTCTTAAGATGTTTGTTGTTTCTCCGAACGTTTACTTGTGGCTAGTTTTATCTTAGCTACTTTTGCTTTAGCTTTCCCCGAAATGTAGATTTTTAACTGTTGGCACAGGAACTTCGTTTGGGAGACCGCGGTCTCTTGTTTTTCACTGAAATCTTATCTAAAAAGTAAATTCTGACAGCAATATAACAAATAAATGACAAATCTCCGTAAAAAAGTTTAAGAGTAGGTTCCGTAGCTGGCACGAGACTCTCCCTTTTTCCCGCCTCCAGTGATGCATTCAAATCTCATCGCACACTTCGTAAACACGAAAGCCGGGGAATATTACCTTCGTCTGTCCCTTAATTGCGTAGGTAATCTCAGGTAACGGTTCGCCATCAAAATGTTCTCTACCTGCAGGAGGACATAATGAAAGGGTGGAGATGGCTGTCACGGACGTTGTGACAGGCCGGAGTCGAGAACCGTGAAGTAACCCGGCCATGTATGTACGTTTCTATGTATGTATGTACGTACGTACTGTGCGTGCGTGCGTGCGTGTGCGTATGCGTGCGTGTCTGTGTATGCATGCATACATGCATGACTGTGCGTGCGTGCGTGTGTATGTGCTTACAATTGGAAGTCAACAATGTTGCACCAGAAGTCAACACAGACAATAATCGTTAACAAAAAATTGAAAAAAAAACCTACCACCACCACCACAACAACAACAACAACAACAAAAGAAAATCATTAGAGTATCAATGACATTTGTTGCATTAGTAATTCCATGCAATTCAAAGGAGATGAGGAAAAATTGCAAGACGTGTGAGATACATGTACAGTACGTTCATTTCACCACCCAGAAATATACATTATATGTGATGTAATCCCTCATTTTTGAAGTTTAACCGTGCAGCATTGTATGAAATTGCCACTCAACACCGATTAAGGCGAAATATGTTGTTATGTCGGTAAACAGGATCTGTTACGTGTGCGTAAAAATGACGACGAGGACGCGGCACCATGGTTGCTTGTCATATTTGCCACAGCCTCCTAACAACCAATAAATATCCCAGCCGTCACCGACACACACACACACACGCACGCACACACACACACACGCACACAGGAGCACATAAGTAGCAGATCACAATCATCTGCGCCCTCAGCAAGGCGCACACACCTTTTCTCTCCAGTGCGCACTCCTCCTATACCTCCTCATCTCTCACTTCTCCCGCTTTTGGGGGGACCCGGATCAGGATCGGGATCGAATTCGGGATCGTGATCGGAATGGCAGCCTCAACAGAAGCGGGACAGGGATCCACTAAGATCACTCCTGAGGTCCTGCAGGAGACGCTCCAGCTGTACAACCTCACCCGCCAGCAGTTCATCAGCACCTACAACATCCAGCCGCTGGTCTACATCCCGGAGTTGCCCCACAGCGCCAAGACCACGTTTGTCATCATGTACGTGGTGATCTTCGCGCTGGCTCTCGTGGGGAACAGCCTGGTCATCTACATAGTGGTGAAGAAGCGATCGATCCAGACGGCGACTAACATCTTTATCTGCTCGCTGGCGGTCAGCGACCTCCTCATCACTTTCTTCTGCATCCCCTTCACCTTGCTGCAGAACATCACCTCTGAATGGTACGGAGGTAGGCTATCAGTAGATTTTATTCCATTTATTCCATTCCATCATTTTACTCTACATTGTTTTATTCATTTATTTTCTGCGTGTTTGTGTGGAAACAGTGTACACAATAAGTCTGCAACTTCTAAGTTTTTAACTCTTCACTATTTTATCATTCGGTAAAGGAACATGCACAGAATTTGTATGCGAAAACATTACAGGATTCTGCTTGTTAGTATGATATAAAATGCTAAAATGATTCAAAGGCTTCTTAATGAAATTATGTGGACAGAAACATTGTCTGTCACACTTTGTGTCTCCTGTGATAAAACATGTAAAAACCCTTAACAAAGTGTTGATCCTCACAGTTTTATGGTGTTATGCTCTTCTATTCTCCTCACAGCTGCAAATGGTGTTTTCGTGTCCAATTCTGTAGAACCTGTAGTATGAGGATATTTCAAGGATGTATTTATTTCCAAAGTTGCCAAGAAATTCAGCAACAGTGCTACTGTTGGAAGAAAAGGGGCAAAAAAGTTTTGCAGATATTCATAAATGTGTACTTTCCTCTGATTCAATACCTCAGAAAATTATGCAATATCAACAAATCCTGTCACGTGTTGAATTGGTTGAAAGAAATCTGCCCAAATTAAGTGCGATCAGGCTGAAGCTCCTCGTCCTCTTCGCATCTTTTGGCATTGGCGTGAGCTGAAGCCTGATGAGCGCGCTGTCGCTGGCTTAAGTTCACGCCTCCCTCCCCTCTTCTCCGCAGGGGTTCTGGTATGCAAGACGGTTCCTTTTGTTCAGACCACAGCCATAGTAACAGGGATCCTCACCATGACCTGCATCGCCATCGAGCGGTACCAGGGCATCGTCTTCCCTCTGAAGATGCGGAGGCAGTACACGTGGAAGAGAGCGTACAAGATGCTCGGTACTCCTCTGCCTTTCTTGTTCTTCTTTTGCAATTAACATGTTTAATCAAAGATATACTGTATGTACATGATAATGTCGGCTATAGCCTGGGAAAGAAAGGCTCCTAGTAATGCATGCATGGAAAAATGCAAAACAAAGCAATTACTGCACAACCCAGCAGACAAAGAACATCATCCACGTCGCATGTCATCATTAGGATGCCTCATGTTGCCGTTACTGATGGACAACATGCTGATGTAACTGGGTAACGAGAGAGCACAAGGTGTGAGGGAGCTGCGTTTCAACTCTGTCGGTGTTGTGTGTTTGTGTGTATCACAGGAGTGGTATGGATCGTATCAATCATAGTGGGCTCCCCGATGCTCTTTGTGCAGCAAGTGCAGGTAAGCGGAGGCACCCGAAATTGCAAAGGCTTTCACCAAGAAGTGGTTTCATCACTGTTGCACAGTAAATAGCAGGTGTGAGCATTGTGTGGAACCAATACATTTTGAGTGAGACTGTTGGAGTGGCTGTGGATTCACACAACCTGTGTCCGCTTCCTCTATCTGCCCCAAGACGAGATATAGGATTGGATAACAGTAGCAGCAACTCCATGAAATGTAACGTGAGAAACTGGTGGCCCTGACTGGTTAAACCACAATTTTTCAAACACTTTACCTTCAGATGCACAACCTATCAAGACCTACACTCCTCCACGAGTGAAGTCATTTTCAATCCCAATTAAAATTCTCAAAATATTAAGAATTTTCTCAAAACAATTGAAAACATGATTAAATGAAAATATTGCCTCGTGTCACAAACATGTTAAATGAGGAATACTTGGAATATGAATATATTAAAATTTTTCTTCATTAAGATTTTGAAGAATAACAACCCCTGGGGTCCTTTTTGACCCCAATCAAAATTCCCCAAATATTGATAATTTTCTCAAAATGAATGTAAACAAAAATAAAGAAAAATATTACCTCATGTCTCAAACATGTCTCATGAGGATTACCAGGAATATGAATATGTTACTATTTTACTACATGTTTAAAGAGGAATACCTGGAATATGAATTTATTACCATTTTTCTTCATAAAGATTTTGAAGAATAACAACCCCGGGGTCATTTTTTAACCCCACATGTGCATCCAAGTGTTAATGTGGAGTCAGTCTTGCTGCACACCTGCTACAGGTACAGCACAGAGCCAGGAAAAGGTAATATTTTTAGCGAAAATGAAAGAAGCAAGCAGACTATGACTGCTCATATTTTTGCCACATCCTTGCCACTGTCGGTCCAGTACCGATGTTATCAAGTTGAAAAGCATTTGAGGCTACAGAAAAATACAACAACAAGGCTAGACTCATGATCACCAGCTGTACTTTTTTCAACAAACATTTCCTTTTCTGTCACCCAGGTGAAGTATGATTTCCTGTACGATCATTACCACGTCTGCTGCCAGGAGAGCTGGCGCTCGCTGACTCACCGCCAGGCGTACACCACCTTCATCATGGTGGCACTTTTCCTGCTGCCCTTGGCCGCTATGCTGTTCCTTTACAGCCGCATTGGCATTGAGCTGTGGATACGGAAGAGGGTGGGGGACTCGTCCGTGCTCAGCACAATGAACCACAGGGAAATCAGCAAAATCTCAAGGTACAATTGCCGATGATTGAGGGGGAGAAAATGCTGAACTCGCAATCAAACCTCTACGCTGTTTTTGGACTATTCACAGCCTCAAAACTGCCTCCAATGGTCATGATTTGCGGAAAGTAAAACTTAAAGTCTGAGCTACATGGTTGAAATGAGTTTATGTGGTGGTTTTGTAACAACAAACGTCAGGTAATTGACTATATTTACCTTAATACACAAGAAATAGTCTGGTAGGATACATATTTGGCCGTGTTGCTGTGGCAACATCACCAGTACTTGCAGTAAAAAAAGGGTTTTGAGATAGAAAGAGATGAGAGCGATAAATAATAAAAGTTAAAATCAATAGTTTCAGATTTGTTGTGATGATGCTGTGGGGAGTGGATGGTTAATGCTATTAAGTAGCTCTCAAGTTCCAAACGACTTTCAAACCTCTGCATCCCAGAGTGCCATTCTGTTTTTGAGTACATAATTTTGCTACTTTTGCCAGAAAAAAGAAGCGAGCTGTAAAAATGATGATTACCATCGTGCTGCTGTTCACTATCTGCTGGGCGCCGTTTCACACAGTCCACATGCTCTTTGAGTACAGTGAGTGATTTTACCCAATTTGGTCTTGCCAATTTTATCGTCTGTGACTGAATATTTGGGGAGTATTAGCCATCACCGTCTTTTTGTACCTGTCCAGATGACTTGGAGAACAAGTACGACGGAGTGACGCTGAACATGATCATCGCCATCGTCCAGGCCATTGGCTTCTTCAACAGCTTCAACAACCCCATCGTATACGCCTTCATGAACGAGAACTTCAAGCAAAGTTGTCTCTCCACTCTCTCCAACTGCATTAGGAAGCCCAACCAACAGGGCCGCGCCATGGTGGCGCCCCACATGAGCTTGCAGTTCATTAAACCCTTAACCAGGGAAGCCTTCTTGGAGTCCGACGAACGGCACGACTTGAAAGACCCCGTGGTAGAAAACGCCAGTTCCAGCTCAACGCGCGGTGATGGATTGCTGGATAGCATTGGAGATAAGCTCTCCACGATCCATACGGAACTCCCAGCAACAAGCTCCTCAAAGTCAAAGTCAAAGTGAGAACAACACAAGGTTACCTTTGAGGGTTGATGGTTTACTTTGTGGTCTTGGAGTCTGCTTCAGGCACAGTTTTGGACTTGTTTTCAGACGGGGAGATCGGTCGGATAGAATCAGCAAATGAGATGGTTGTTTTTTTGGCCTGCAGACACTTGAAAACTGTTTAAACCTGCACGCAAGGAGACGGTGTCAAAAACACTACTGTGCTACTGTAAAACTACTTTACGTGCTACCCTGCAACTTGAGATTATGCACACATTTGATGTCACTGTCAAGGTTTGGTACAAGTGCCGAACAATAGTGTACAAGTAGAACTAAAGTGAAACACGCACCGGATGGCGCAGGCGTTGAAGGTAACTGAGAAAAACATTTTGTATCGAATATGAGCTATACAGGGGCCTTATTTCAAACTTTTGCAAACAAATTTCCAACTTGAGAAATCAGAGGCTATGTGAACACGGTTGTGTTCATACAACGATGGTTGCTATAAATGCATAAACTGTACACTTTGACCGGTGAATGCACAATTTAAATACTCCCGAAATATATCTTGTAGGCACAATCGCCAGTCAGCAGCCAAGTCCGGGGGTTTGAAATTTCCCTATTTTCTATTTGCTGGGGGCCGCACGAAAGCCTGCAAGTTTAATTAGCTTTCACATGAGCTAGCGCAATGCCAATTAACTCTCACATCATTTGCTTTCACACAAGTTATTTGCAGGGTTGTGCCACTTTCTAAAGTTGATTCCACCTCAGGTGCATCAAAGTGAACAAAATCCGCCATGTGAGGGTAAATAAAGCTTGAAAATCGAAAATGGTGTAAGAGGAGTAGCCCTCATCAAAGCAAACCAGAGCTTTCTGTGTTTTCTGATGGCTACTATTGTCTTTGTTGCAATAATCCTCTCATTAACTGGCATAAACTGTTTTGGATGATTGTTACTCGTGAGGGTGATTATATGCCCACTGGGTATCAAAACAAAAGAAAACAAAACAATAGACTGCAGAAATAATGATGGAAAAAAAACACAGAGAAATAAATCGCATAAATTGTTTTTTTTCTGACGCACATGTCATTCATGCGCAATGCTTTTGATTATGTTGAGAAAAACCGACAAATATCAGGTGGGCGCTGGCTTGTGGGCACAATTAAGACTCTCAGATCGCTGGAAAGCACTGCGTCTTCTCCCTCTCCATTAAGTTAACTAAGGAAGAGTTACAGCAGGTTTTATACGTGATGAGGAGTTGTGTTGCCAATTAAAAGTCTGGTTTTGGGGAGAAACTATCCTCTTCAAAACGGTAGTTTCACCAAGTGTTAAAATCAAGAGGTGCAATGCAGTCAAGCACAAGTTGTGCTTGTTGCGCAAGTTTTCCATTATATTTTTTCAAATTTCCCACTTTAAAAAGGATAATGAACCCCAAGGCGTAATTCAGAGACCACTGAATTTGTGTGCAAATTGGATTTCACAGTTTTAGCTTCAGCACAAGTTACAGGTACCTCATAACCAGCTGCTTCTCTCTAACTGGCAATATTAGAAAGAATTTATGATTTAAAATCTATTGAATGAAAAAAAAAAACTTGTCACAATCCTGTAACAGTGTCAGCAACTGCACCTTTATGCGTAATATATGTCATTATACTTTCAATCAACATGGTAAGTAACAATGGCAAGTCCGACTTCAGGTTTTGAAGAGTGTGAAATTAGCTGTTAAACTGTCAACTGTGATTTTGATCATTTCTTGCTGAGTTTGCCCGGGAAAATGAGGGAGGAGCCCTGAGAAACTTTAAATGTCTTTAGAGGTATAGTGATGGATGTGTAAATAAGTGACCATGTATTGATCACAGGTATGTGCTGAGATAACACATGCTGTGTAAATAAGGTATTTTAAACGGAAGCAGTGTGTTTACGTTTTGCTCCCTCATCTGCCCAATTACATGTTTAGCAGGCTACTGTGTACCGTTGATGAATGTATTTGTGACACTTCTGAATCTTTGCATTTTTGTCAGGCAATATGCAGCCAATAAACCACTATGCTCTTTGTATATAAACTCTGAGATTAGCCAAGGTGTTTGTGATAATGAATGTGACTTTATATTCTGGCACACAGATGGTCTTTTTTCCTCATCCTTGAAGGACATATTACTTGTCCTCCCTTTTGCATTCGAGGACGAACACGATGGAATACATGAATACTTGCTTCAAGGTAGTGTGCTCAGTCATACAAGACTACATGGAGGACAGGTTTGTTTTCACCATTTGTAAATGCTGCTGTAATTACTGTTAAGTTCTCATTTTTAATCAAATTCACTGATTAAAACTTGTGCAAAACAGACTTCTTGAGAGTTTCGGCTCATGTGGATCTGTTTTTTCGGACCACTGGATTCTCGATGGAGAAGCTTACCGGGGTAAGAAATGGCTGCTTTGCAATAATTCTGTCTTGGATCAACGCCTTTCGCCTCTGGCGCTGCAGACTCTATTGTTCGAGACATCACATTGTCACGGCAATGATGGCTGCTCATTATGTTACACATTTCACTGTTTATCAACAATCTGACGTCTTAAGAGCAGTTTAAGTGGCTTGAACGTGGCTGATCACGCAGTTAGCATCCACACATTCTATGGAGGTACTACTTTGTATGCCTGTTTATTGCATTTTACATTTTTCACATTTATTCAAAAAAAAAAAAAAAAAGCGTGAACTCCTGATCCGAGAGAGGAAAAACGTCAACAAGAAAAAATGACACAGAAAAATAAACACGCTTCACCGCTTGCTAGTCAAAATAAAAATTACTCTCCTGATTCAGACATTCAACTCTTTTCACCTCAAGATGTGCAAACCAATAAGTGCCTCAGGAAAGCAGATTATGAGCTTTGGCTGCCTGCATTTTGTCAGGCGTGCATTTCTATGATAGACCTGTGACGAAAGCTAACCTCACACCAACTTTGAATTTCCTTTGGTGGCACGATAACATGATTGCAAAGGAAAACTACTACTGTCTGAAAAACAATTTGTACTGACAATGTCATCTCGGAAATGTGAAGCGAAATGAAAGTTAAAAATTGTCTGCCGACGATGCTACGTGATAAGAGGTATATGGAAGTCTGTGTTGTCGAAAAGAAGCGGTCGCTGAAGCGGGGACGGGTCCTTGTCCGCCTTGTGCAGTAGTTTGAAAAGTCCTGTGCCAATGTTCATTGGAATCCCCATGATGATGCACTCAGACACACCTGGAACAAGATGAGGACGGGTTACTGTGATGGAACAAGTCCAAAGAAACGCTGGAAAGGCTTGAGAGTGATCATTACCACAGACTGAATCCTTCTGGCCGAAGTACGCGGCATCAAAGAGGTGATCGGCCGTCTTCTCGAAGGAGGCCAACATGAGTACGCTCTCCTTCATCTTGGCTAACCCGAACCTTGTGATTCCCAGAATCTCACCCTGACGACACAAGATTTCGTGAGGCTTTGGAGACTGTCGCAAATGATCACACCGCCGAAAAACTTGTATACTACCTTGTATGACATGAGATCGGCCAAAAGCATGACGTGGCGCCGGTCGATGCTCATTCCGTGGTTCACCATTGTGTACTGGATCTCGTTGATGATTGTGGATCGAGCTGCTTCGATGCCCAAGGTTTTCTCTACCTGACAGGGACGACACAAGCACGTTGTCGCACAATAGGCCCGCTAACGGATAAGGCAGTGCCGTCTGCAGGCTGTCTGGAAGCCGGTACCTCGTATGTGTTGTTCGATGTGGTCCTGCTTCCATTCACGCCGTGCGTCGCCATGACACCTCTCAGATTGTCCCCTTCCACCAGGAGCTTGTATTTATTTTTACCGCTCTGTTCGTCGACGTGAATGACTGCTCGGGCGACCTCTGGTATTCCCTGGACCACCACCTGTCGGGGGAAGTGAAAGGACCTTTGTGAGGTGCCCGTTTCGTCTGCTTGAGCGTCAGAAAAGCTGTTATTCCCATCCTGTCAGCCGTACCTTCGGCAGCTCTTCCTTCAGGGATTGCAGCACGTAGTACATCGAACTTTTGCTGTTTTCTCGTGGCGAGACGCAAACCACTGCCTCGCCGTGCACGGCGATGTCGCCTGGCTTGACCCTCAGTTTCGACATGCAGATAGAGTACCGGACCGTCTCTGCATTTACCTGGGCAGATGGGAAATTAAATGGAAATTAAATTCAATGAATTGCAAAGGACAAAGGCACCAAATTGTTCTCCCAATGTCCTATTTCAGTGATTCTCAACCAGGGGGCCACAGAGCCTGATTGGTCGTTGGTCTAATTTCAAGGGCTCTGTGAAAGTGTCCATGAAAATAAAACATTCCTTGTGTTTTGGAAGTTGCTACAGAGAGACATGCCAAAATGCAATTTAAAGTTCAGTTCCTGCTGTTTCTATCAATTTGCACCCCCACCCCCTCGATTGGGCCAGAGGTGGGGGGGGTCCTCAGGGTTGATCTATAATTTGCAGGAGGGTCCAGGACTCCAAAAAGGTCGAGAACCACTGATCTGTATGACATATATAAATGCTGATTATATACAGTATATCTTAAATAATATCTACTAATACTCTATGTCTCACAGGGCTTTACAACACAACAGATTGTTCTGAATCATGATGGTGCGAGGAACAGAGTGGAGGAAGGATGCCTTGGGAGGCTGTTAAGTGTGAAAGACAGCGCGAGCGGAAGGGACAAAGAGACAAAGACTATGTGGGAGACGCAGAGACACGAGGGTAACGAGTGCTTTGCAGCGGAGTTCCAGCAATATGGAGATGACCTCCACTTTGCACCCCTCCATCTTACATTTTCCCACCCACGCCATCAACCTGTGTCATTGGCGTGGAAATAGAAGTACCTCGAGTCGCAGCAGCCGTATTCTCTCTAAAGACAGCTTCACCAGGATGAAACAGTCATCCGGCAAAAACACCTCCTCAATGTACTCTGAAATCTGCGAGAGAAACGAGACGGAGAGAGAGGTCACAACCCAAAAAGTTAAGGTGAGTGAACTTTAACGTTACATTTTCGCGGCTCATTCTGCTTCTCCCTTGGAGGCCAATGGTGTCCAATTTCCAACCTGAGGGCAAAAATCTCCCGTTGAGTTTTGCATCGCTGCAAAACACGTTTTACCATGATTTGTGATTGCGTTCAACCACCCCTCGAGTCTGTGCAAGGCGAGTGCGGTAAAAAGATGGAGACACAGGACTCCGTATGTGGTATATGTGAAGCAAGAACATGGTAATAAACCCCATTATCGAGCATGGACAGATGTCGCACTCTTTGCCAGCTTGTGTAATTTCTACCAACATCTGCTTCATGTGCGTGTGTTTGAATTGGACATATGAGGAGAGGTTCAAATCACTCATTGAAGCATCCCATAATGCCTCTGGATGCAACGCCAGCCCAAGAAATATGTGTTGAGAGTTTCGTTTCATGCGTTTTCCGGTGCGAGCGGGCGCACTCCACATTCGATTACTGTGGCAAAAGCCAACACCGAGCGGGGGAGCGGGATGGAGTTCCATCGCCCTTGGCAACAGATGAAAAAGGTTCTCTGGGGTGATAGATCATCATCCAGTTTGACACTCGGGTGTGTGGAGTGAAGTGGGAGAATGCCATCCGGAAGATTTATTCATATCATGAGTTCACATTGTCATTAGTAGTCTCGACAGAGTCTCTTCGGTGAAGTTCTTCATAAAAATCTGTTGCTTGAAGTTTGGTACAGATAAACTTCTGACAAAGTCTGCAAATATGAGTTCCATGAAAGTGTTCTAGCAGTGCTGCCTGATATTTGCTTCGGACAATTCTGTATATCACATTATCAGTATTTCACCAATGATGATACATTGAATATGGCTGCACATAGTCTATAACATTGTATGTACCACTGGAAAAACTTTGCAATCATCAGCCACTTACTGAGCCCTGGGTGAAAAAAACAAAAAGTTGAAAAAGCTTATTTTTGCTTCCTTAGATGAGCGCCTTACCTCTCCAAGAAGCGTTTTCTCAATTCTGCCTTTCACCAGGCGGGCAAAATCGGCGTCGTCCTCCACATCCAGGTGAGCAGTGATTATAGGTGTGCTGAAAGGTTCCAAGAAGAGTTCAAGAGGTCCAAGAAGAGGGGGCATATTGAGTGCAACTTCAAGTTCGGTAAGTTCAACGGAACCGGCACCCTCACCTGATGTTCTTAGAGGCATTGATGATCTCTTTGATGCGAGGGACACCCAGGGTGATATTCATGGAGGCCACTCCAGCAAAGTGGAAGGTCTTCAGAGTCATCTGGGTCCCCGGCTCACCGATGCTTTGGGCGCACAGGGCGCCGACCGCTGAGCCCGGCTCCATTTGAGCCCTTGATGGGTGAGTGAAAAGGGGTTTTATTGAAACAATATGGAAAAACTGAAACGTGAAACAGTTTCATGTGAAACGGTGAATATTTTCATTTGCACATGAAACTGTGAATCATTTCAATGTTTTTCTGGGCTCAAGAGGTCGAGCGGTTGGCTCGAAAATTGGAAATTGCGGGTTCAAACACCTCATGTATTTGTCGCGGCAGGTTTCGAGGAACTTCTCCAGCTGGGTGGGAGTGATTCGGTCCAACTGATAGAGAACCTTTGGCTGCAAACAAAGTAGGTAGTAATAAGTTGGTATCTGCTAATGTGCACTGTCCACAATCACATAGTACACACTCTCTTTTACTTTTCTTTCTTTTGCTTTAGAAATCTAAAATGATCACCATCCAAAGAAAAAAAGACTGACTGAATTATGGTTTCTACCTCTGTGGTGCCATTGTCGTTGATGCCGTACTTGTCCCTGGTCTTCTTGATTCTTTCCGAGATGCTCGTAATGAACTTCTTTATCTCCTGGGAGCGAGAAAGAGGTATTTCACATTTGATTTTAAATGCAAGGACCAATACTTTTTGAAATAACTGAATGAATGGGCAAACAAATGCAAAAAAAAAAAAAAAAAAAACTCCATTCAAGCACGATGCACTTCACAAAGTACTTTTCTCGTGCAGTTACGCAGACAAAAACCGATTAAGAGTAACGGACGGGAGAACAGAATCTCCTCATTAGTCTGGAAATGCTCCGCTGGTTTTACAACGTCACTTCGCCGAAGACTCCGGAGATTCTCAAACAAACTCATAATGCATCGGTTAGACCACAACCCAGCATGCGCAGGGACTGTACCTCCAGGTACTTCTCTGTGCCTGTGTCCGTTAACTCCTTCACAAAAGAGGGGAGAGGTGTGGGTTTGTTACGGCCGGACAACATCTCGACTATTCATGAGGGAGGACAGGGCGGCAACTTTTGCCATCTCCCGTCAAATCATCTCCCTCACTGGGAGAGTACAGGACCATTATGTTTTAAGAGGCGTGCCAGAAAACTTGTCTGCCAAAACTGGAGTTCCTCTAATGATGCGCCTCTTATGTTATTGCGTTATGTGCGAATTTCTTTATCGCTTTTTTGTGTTTATTTAAATTCGGTACAAGCGTGTGGGAACACATTCAGAATTGTAAAGATCTCTAGGAAACTTTCACTTGTATGGTTCCTTGTTTTGGAGAACTTCTTGTCTTCCCTGGTGAATTTAAATTGGCTCCCTGGATTGCAGCATGTCAGAAAAGTAACACAAACTGGCATTGTTGGGAGTTGGTGTGCAGAGTTGCAGATTTCTTAACTGGGTGTTCACCAAAAAGATATTTACTTTGAAATACACCTAAACAGTATATGACAGTATCTGAGCGATTAGATCTTGGTGACCTTAACAACAACGTCAACCTTAGCACGTATGCAAATACGATGAAATCTTTGCATTTCCTTAAATGAAAGAAGGAAATCATCCTTCATGGTTGGCTCAGCCTCGTGGGGATGACGTTACCTCCAGGAAACTGTCTCTGCAGCACAAGAAGTCAGCTCTCTTTGTGATGCTGTCAGAGGTGAGGACCAGCTCGTTCTTGCTGAGCGCCGGCTCGTCCGCACAGGCGTGCACCGCCTGGATGATGGACGGGTGAACAACAAAAATCAAAGGGGAGTTATTGCCGTTATTAAGGTGCTCAGTCAAAAGTCACGGTAGAGAATCAGAGTAGATTGACAGCAGCATTGCCCGGCGGCATTCCGGTGCGTATGGCAGAGAGGGTTGCTGAGCTGAACATCGAGATGAGAGAGGTGTGGCAAGCTCCTGAGTAGTGAGGAATCAGCAATCAGACCAGCTCTACCTGACCCGCGCTTAATCTTCCTTTAGAATACGCCCACTCAGGTTTCTCGCTTCCAAGTCTTTGCCAGATTACGACAGCTCGACACATGGGTGTCGCTGCACGCCGCCTCCGTCCTTGGTGTCAGTTATCGCAGCCGCCGCCGCCGCCACATGGCTAAATGTATATTGTCAGCAGTCACAGGTAATTGCATCCCACTGACAATTAAATTGATCTCGCTCGGTCTGGCAAAGTCCTCCGTTTCTCGCATCACCTGTCGCCGTCGCAATCAGAGTTAATGACAGGAGCCGGTGCAACGTACATGATGCGATATTCACTGAGGCGCCGCTCAATTAAGCGCAAATCCAATGTCTCTAACTAACTATGAAAAAAAAAAAAAATTTAGAACAACCCAAATTGAACACTTCAGCGAGCAATTAATTTTTCCCCCTCCACTTTGAATCAGCACTGCCTGTGGAGCACCTGCTTCGTTTTCTATTCATCACATCTGAGAGCACCTGCAAAAGCAACAATCAGCCAAATACTTAAATGGCCTTGAAAGTGGGAACAGTGGGGTGTGTGTGTGTGCTGAAAACAACCCCTGATTGTCGACTTTAATCGTTGTGCGCAATTACTTCAGAGGCTACGAAGCATTGTTACACCTGTTGCCCGCTGAGCTGTTCCGCAGGTTGAGTTCTGTGGGGGTAAAGAATTAAATGCATTTCCTCTAAACTCACCCGAATATTGTCCAGGACTCGCTTGAACTCCAGCGGCTCGTCCTTGCCCTCCATGGCCGCCGGATCCAGCCCGTCGCCGCCGTAGATGAACTGGATGATGTCGCCGGTGGAGCTGCGGACGGTCAGGTCGTACTGGGAGCACAGATCCTCCAGGGACTTCACCAGCCGCCTCTGTCCTCGCGCCGACACCGGAGGACAACGCGTTACGCATGTGTGCACACACAGGCGGACGTGATCGACGCTGAGGTAGTAACTGATAATTATCCGACTTTCAGCTGCGCATCATTATCTGCCTAAAAACATCACTCTGGTTTTAGCAGATGCCAAAGCGGAACATGGCAAAAGGTGGGGTGATGGGCTTGCCAAAAATTGAGAATCGCTGTATAGTTTGTTGGCTACAACAACATATCTACTGATAAATACTCCATAATGACAATTGCATAACATTGAAGATGTGAGAAGGTTCTCTTGGTTCTTGGACAGATGTTTTCTTCCAGGAATGAGCCCGATGAACACCACACATATAGTAAGTATTGAGTAGACTCCCTATGAGTTAGTCTACCGCGGTGCGTGTAATGACCCCTTTCTCATTGTGGACAATCAGCCGAGGCTCAATTTATCACCTGCATGTATCCGGTCTCAGCGGTTTTCACAGCCGTATCAACCAGACCCTCTCTGCCAGCCATGGTGTGGAAGAAGAACTCAGTGGGCGTCAGGCCGGAATAAAAGCTGTCGGCGACAAAGCCCTTCGCGGCAGGAAGCTGGAGAGAAAACGTCACGAGGGTTGGAAACCGTGGCGTGGACAAAGTCGGACTTAGTCGTCACGGGGGAGCTCCGCGTACTTTTGAGTGCTTCTCGAAGTGAGGCAGGGATCGATTCTCGAACCCGTCGGGTACTCGAGAGCCACTTATAGCCTGCTGGCCCACGCAGGCAATCATTTGAGAGATGTTGATGAAGGAGCCTACGATACAAACAGCGGAGGATGCGGGATGAGTGGCAAAAGTGTGTTTGTGTGAGTCAAACTGCCTGACGCAAACAAGAAACAAACATTATTTTAAGTACTGCAATAAAACTGGAATTATCATCAGTTGAATAGTCCAGCTGGCACAGTCAAAGAAATGATGTAGTCATAGCAATAGCATAGAAAAGGGATTGCAATGTGTCCTTAAACCAAAGATATCCGCTCGCCAGCTTGCTTACCTTTGGAGCCGCAGAGGGCCATGATGAGGGGGCTGTTGCTCTTGTCAAGCTCCCGCAGGCAGGCGCTGCCTGCTCTGTCTCTGATGACGGACAGCTCTTTCAAGATAAGAGCCTACCAACATACACACACACACACCCACCCTCAAATCAGTGGCACTCCAGCTGTGAGCTGGGAGACCATGCAAGTCCGCCTCTATATGCCCTGAAACATTGATGCAGGGCGGATCAGGGTTGATTCACAAATATTTTCATCGGGGGAGAAAAAGGCCATTTCACAGAGTGGTGCACCACTCTCCCTATCTTGATGAAAGAACTGCGTCTAAAACATAGGATTCTACATGGGTTGTACGTACTCCGATTATTGTTTGATCTGTGGAGACACAAATACGAAACTTACTTCCAACGTTTCCTCTGCCGTGCAGCCCGGCTGCTGCTGCAGTTTGCCCGACACCAGCGCTTCGATATACTCGTCGCACTTCTTGTAGCCGTCGTCCAGAAGATCCTGCTTGGCCTTCAGAAGTCCCTGACCGGGCGTGACGTCGCCGATGCCGATGGAAAAGCCGCGGTTGGCTGGAACGAAACAGTCCGAGAAGTCACAAATCATGCATAGCGTAGATTTTAGCATATCAACCACTGCTGTGCAAATCGATTCTGCGGCCGCACGTCTTCAGGCACAAGGTTGTGATGCAGATATCGCTCCACTTTTTAAAATTGTGGCTCATTTCTAGAAAGGTTTCAGTCTGTATTTACACGTGTACATGTTCCAAAACTCGATCAAGGCCCAAACAAACAATCTCACTCGTCTGGTGACACACCAAACGAGCGACATCAATACTCAGGCTTGTACCCACAGAGATAAACGGGGGCCAGTCTCGCGAGGCGCGACATCGCATTGGCCGCCTCCAGCTGTCCCCAGTCTCTCAGCAAGATGTAGAAGATGTTGTTCTTTGAGCCGGACCCCAGGGTGCCCTTATCCATGCTGCCACACATCAGCTCGCTGTTATGGATCACCACGACTGGAGACACATCAAGGGAAGGAGGTGAAACGGAGCCCGAGACGAAAACGACAAGAGCCTCAAAGACAAGGGGAACGTGTACCGCGAGGGATGTTTCAGCACGAGCTTTTTTTCGATTTTCACCAATGCTGAGTGCTATGCGTCACGTAAAAAACCTCGTCCTACCCCACAAAAACAGCTTGGAACATGGGAAAAAAATCATTATATCGTGGTAACAGTATCTTCAAAATATAACAAATCTTTGAACATATTTTTAGGAGAGGAGATACTGACGAAAAAACATGATTTCTCCAGACCAGCTTTGGTCTGCTGTCTAGAATGACTTCTTTTTAAATATTTTTTCCACGTAACTTTTCTGTGTCGGTAAATCCACAGAAAAAAAGTTTAAAAAGTCCTGTCAAAGTAGCAGTTACTTTATCTTTCCGCCTGTGTGTGTGTGCGCGCTTGTGTGAGTGTAGTGAGCAGAGAGAGCCACGGCCGTCGCAACTCACACGAATCGTTGTGGCAGAGGTCTTCTCCCTTGCCGCAGTACTGTTTGCCCTTTGTGCGCAGGTTTGCCAAGACCGGAGATTCTTTGCTCGGCTTCAGAATCATGCTGAAGATCTGCTTGCCGGTCCACAGCGCCATAGGCTGACAGATGAACAGTCACAAACATCAGTGGCGCAATTCTTAAGAGTCAGAGTCGCGAGCTCGGCCGGGGTGACGCACCTTCATGATGGCGGGCCGAGGCAGAGCGATTCGGACTTTCTCGTCTTTGCCAACCAAGATGGAGGCGACGATTTGACAGGCTTTTGTTCTGTCAAAAAAGGTGTCTTTAAAGGTCAGGAGATAGGCTCCTAGAGGGGGGACAGATACATGACATAGTTTATGGAGGATGACAATATGTGGCTGAAGTGCTCCACCATCAGGTGGGAAATGAAAGTAAATCAGAATGTGTGGGTCGACCAATACATTGGACAGATTTGTTTATATTTGAACATGCATGCACTTGACTGCATCCCAAGATTACAACTTCATAGAATCATGAAAATCCTTCATATTTGACACAGGATAACAAACAAGTCGGGAGCAAGACTACAAAAAATAATTTGGACCTTTGGTGATCTCACACCAAGTTCTCTGGAGACAGAGATGCTGAGTTTGAACATCTTCCGGGCAGAGCACTTAATGCGTCATATTGCTTCCCGGAGTGCTGAGGTGATGGTGTACTTGAAAAAGCTCAGTTTGTGCACTCTCGAGTGAGTCATGTTGTGCACCCAAAATCTAGAATTTTGTTATGTTTGTCAAGCCCCGCTGCACTGTAATCCTGTACTGGGAAGGAGAAAAACAAGAGTCGCACCGCTTCAGCGCTGCAGGTGCGGGCAGAACAGGACATTCCACCGTCGGACTCCTTTTAAGACCCCGTCGACAAACACATTAAGGGGCAGCTCTGCAGAGCATTATTGATTTGGAGGTGGCAGCCATTTTATTTGAGTGGTTCTGCGGTTCTGTGTACCGCCTTTGAGAGCCTTTGCTCTGCGTGACTTCCACCCGTCATTTCTCATCATCTGCAGGTTGGCGGGGTGTACGAAACTGACCTGTGAGGAAGTCCTGAATGGCAGCGATCAGCGGCTCGCCGTTTCTTGGCGTGACGAGGTTGGCTTTAGTCTGCGAGGGAGGAGGGTCACTGGTGTTAGAGCGCAGTCCTGTACTGTGGGAAAAGCTCCTGTCGGTAGGGTGTGTTTTACCCCCATAAGGACGAGAGCCTCGGCCTTGGCTTCTTCAGTCTGAGGAAGGTGGAGGTTCATCTCGTCACCGTCGAAGTCGGCGTTGTAGGGGGTGCACACGCACTCGTTGAAACGGAACGTCCGATGGGGTTTGACCCTGGCCTGGATTATTAGGATTGCAGCATTGAGGACATATGCATTAAGATCAAGATTCAAGGACGAGACGTCTTCAGGGGGACACCACAGAACAAGGGTACCTCCATTATGAGGACATCTACATACATCTATGTCAGAGAAACACTATCTCTTTTTCTCAGTAAAGCCTTTCGAAGTTTGTGAGGTTGAATGCTGGATTGAAAATGATAGTTGGATTGTGTTCTCTGGAGTTTTTCCGCGCAATCATTCATCAATATTCAAAAAGAAACTGAGCGACTCACAATGTGGGCCATGATGCTGAGCTTGTGCAGGGAGGGCTGACGATTGAAGAGGACGATGTCCCCGTCTATCATGTGCCGTTCCACCGTGTCCCCAAACCTGAGTTCCTGGGCGATCTTTTCGCGATTTCCATATTTCAAAAACCTAAGGAGCAGGAGACATGTTGGAATATTTCGGAGCGGAAAGAAAGAAAGAAAGAAAGAAAGACGAACCTAAGAAGCAGGAGACATGTTGGAATATTTCAGAGCGGAAAGAAAGAAAGAGGGACGGAAAGCAGGTATTGGATTGGAGATCCGTTTGCGTAATCTGACCTTTTTATCTGGTTGCGGCGACTCTGGATGAAATTGGCTCCAGGGTGGACCTCAGGGCCGTTGCGAACCAGCTTCCTCATAAGCTCCATGTTGGCTTGGTTCACCTAGAGACACAGAAATCAAACTCCAGACTAATCGGGATCTGATGCAGATGTGGTGATGACATTTGCTTTGCTCTGGCGGCCCGTACCTTCTCTGGGTAAGTGAGGATTTTAGCAACGTGCACTGGAACAGCCACCTCATCGATTCGCAGGTTGGGGTCCGGAGAAATTACGGTTCTACCGGAAAAGTCCACTCTTTTTCCGGAGAGGTTTCCTCTGAACCGGCCTGCGTTATCACAGCAGGTTGAAGAAAAAATTCCAAATGTCTGACGTATTATTCGGTGTTAGTCATTGTTACCTTGCTTCCCCTTGAGTCTCTGCACAAAGCCTCGAGTCCATTTCTTCGGCGCCATGTTGAGGGGAATGCCAGAGAGCTCGCTGTTGATGTAGAGGGCGCATTGTAGCTGGAGAAAGTCCCAGTCCTCCATGATCATCTGGGTTTTTGCGCCAGTCATACGATGCTAGGCGGCGATAACGGCAATATTAGTAACAATTAGGCCAACGGGGAAAGGAGCTATCTCCGACCGATTCCGACCTTTTTGATGACATCGTTAAGGAAGATGATCTCTGTGAGTTTCATGGTAAGGTCGTCCTCGTTGGTGCCCGATTTCAGGTCGCTGACCACCGAGGGCCTTATGCAGAGCGGGGGCACGAGCAGCCGGGTGATGATCAGGTCGGCGGGTTTCCCGGCCTCAGGGTTCATCAGCAGCAGCGGCACGTCTTCTTGCGGAATCCTCTTGAACAGGTTCAGCACTACCAAAGGGTTCAGGTTCTCCTGCAGAACGTACACCAGCCCTCCTCGTCAGCATGGACGATGACGTCAATGACCCAAGTGACATGAGGTGTGCGATGTTGACCTGCGCCCTGGCGAGTAGGGATTCCACCACTTTGTTGTGCTCGATGGCGGTGTCGAACGATTGCAGGAACTCGGACACGAAGGGATCCACCACCTTCTTCGTTGTTTTGTACTTCTCGTGGATGATCTTCAGCAGGCCGCACTTTTTCACAGGTCCTTCAGAGGGACGATTATCCGTCATTCAGCCTCGCCCAATGTCCTGTATCACATCCTTGTCATACATCACACATCCAAATGTGTTATTTTTACCGTTGAAGGCAGAGCACACCAGACAGGAGGTCCTCTTGCGGCATTTGTCGAGAATCTTCTTCTTTAATCCTCTTTTCTGTAGATAGACCAGGTTGGGCTTCTTCAAGAAATCCATGTACTGTAGCTTCTCCTCCTTTGTGAGCATGATGCTGGAGCACGTCTTACATATCATCTAAAGAGGAAATCAGAGGAAGACCATACTTGGTTAGATATCAAAGGGCACGAATAACAACTGGTAGTTGACATCTGTGTTAGCATTTGCGTTGAAATCACATTAGTGTGCGATTGAGGAGTCACAATAGTATTTTCTTGTACTAAATAAACCATGACAGTCCAATATGGTGCAGTTTTCCCTTCACACATTTGAATGAATAGGCATTTACCTGTAAAATACCTATGACAGCTTTAAAATAACCAACATGGAAACATGGCAGCTCTAAATCCAAATATCCATAATGTCCCAAACACTCAGCCAGGTTTTTCCCACAAGTAAGACATGGCCTGTCTTTCTCGCTGGTCCCCTGCAAATAGAATAAAACACTTGAAGGCACTGAGGACAAACATGTGATAAGAATCACATTGGATTCTATTAGTGTGATTGTGTCTGTGCTTTACCATACGGTGGTCCAACACTCCATAGGGCAGTGGATTGTGTTTGGTGTCCTGACTGTACAGATTCTTACTGACCACCTGGATGTGAGCCTGCTGACGCATCTGCTCTGCAGACTTTATTCCAAAGCAGATGTGGCTTCTGAAACAGATGGTGGGTTATTGGTAATACACTGCCAATTAAATCATAAACATGAAGAACAATAGAAACAACACGCTTAAAAAATGGAGGTGAGAATCTGACAAGATTGTATGTTACATTTGTAAAAGTTCTCAGGTGAATAATGCTGACTTCTTTTGTTACTATGTCTCCCTGCAGTCGAAATCAAATTTCCGCTGCACACATGAGAGGGGATCAATATTTACACCAGTCCAAGCAATGCTGATTTGCAATGTGTTGAAATTGTCAAGTGATGTTCATTGACAAAAAACATCTCAAATTGAAAAACTAAAACTGAGAGAATAGCATGTATTATCACTTCTTTGTTGGGTTTGCATTTTAACAAGATCCTTCTGAAAGCATTGAGTAATTCAAGTAAGTGGATCAGTATCAACAAACTTCAACAAGCTAATGTGGTGTCATGCTTAAAAAGGGAACCGGATTACATGACGATGACGGTGGGCTCTGCGACTGCATAGCTGACAGTTCTCCCTATGCCTTCCAAATTTCATGTGCGATAAGTCGATGATATGCAATTTATTATTTTGTTGACGTTCGCGTATTTCAATCAACGTTTATCCGATACGTGAGGCTACCAGTTAGCTCGGTCACTTCTCCGTGGATTACATCTGCAGCAAAATCGCCAAGTTAGAACCGTTAGCATTGTGTCTCTATCTCATAGTACTTACATTTTCTTAGCCACATCTGTCTCTCTGAACTGCTCCTTCACCATCTTGCGTGATGAATCTACCCAACTAGCAGAAAAGCTTATTAGACGGTCAGCCCTGTCTTATTCTACGCTGTTACAACTCGCATGTTAGCAACCACGCTGTCACTGTTCCCATGTTGTCCCGTGCGCGTAATGTCACGTGACCTGTATACGTCACTCTGACGTCGAGGTCGTTTGCGTGAACACTTGTCCAGGTGATCGCAAACAGTGAGCGTGATTTATGCTAAACGGCTAGCCGCCAAAAGTAATAACAAAACATCTCATGAAGTGCAGATAGGACTTAAATTACGAAAAACAAATTATACCGCCAAATTCGCTCATTACGGCAGTATATTGCAACTCTTTGCAACTACAGGGAAGAGGCAGGCAAGCTAAATTTGTGCTGACATCCTGTGGATAACATTAGCCACTGCAGCATTTAGCAAGTTAAGCCAAGTATTTGCAACAACATTTTTTAATCACATACATATGCGAATTTTTTCACAATTTGTTCCACTTGACATAAGTGGATGCCGAATATGAGAAAACTTTTAACATGGGTTTTTTTGTCCCAAGTAGCAATGAGCCATGTGGATGACGATGGTGATCCCTCAAATGGGTGAGTAATTGTTTCTGTGATGACATTATGTCTTGAATGTTTTAGGTTTGAGGTCAAATATATTCTGCCAAATATCTGACCTACACAAACTGTTGACAGCAAAGAAAGCAACCCGGCAATCGACACATAAGCATTGCATACATTCATATTCATAAAATAATAGTGAAGTAAACGTGATAGTAAAATATGCTTGTTTATCGAAATATCATCGAAAGCGGATGAATAATTTTTGCTCCTCCATTATGGAACTTGATTCAATTCATAGAAATTTCACGACGATTTTCCCGCCATGCAAATAGACGAGGCATCATCAGCGCAGTTTGACTTTAGACCACTAGATGGCGCTATATAAGCGTATATTTGGTGTAATCCCGGCGCGGGCAGATGCGGTGTGTGACGCTCTGTTGCCATTGATGTTTTCTTGTTGATTTTCTCACGCTGCTTTATGACTCATTCACCGACAGTAAATATCATCATGAACCCGAACAGCAATCTATTTCTGAGTCTGGTAATAATTAAATGTGAAGCCATCAATGCGGTATCCAAATTCTAATCCTGAAAATAATGATTTCTCATCGAGGTCTTCTTGTGAGGTTTTATTTCTACACATAATTTTGGAGTGTGATATTACTGGAAATGTCACTGGTTGTTTCTTTGTAATGATTTTGGACTGAATCTTTACTCTTTACCCAGAGCAACTCAATTTTGCACCGTGCTGGTATATTTACATCGCGTCCATATGTCTCTGTAAGCATCTGTGTGATAGTAAAAGATGAAAAACCTGGAAAAAAAGAAAAACCTTATCTGCAGACACACTTATCCAGAGATGTGAAATGGAAACTTATATTGAAACACAGATGTAGGGAAGTGGATCTCTATGAAAACTCTTATTGCAGTGATTTTGTTGTTTTTGTTGTTGTATTTACATGTCAGTTGCAGTTTAATGCTGATTTGAGTGGCAATCATAGAATTCTGAGGCGTTTCCATTACATTTAAATAGAGAGAAATCATAACTTTTGCTTCTGCGATTTGTTAGTAGTTTTCCAGCTCAGATTTGCTTGCGAAATTGAGATAAACACATTCTACCGCTGTAAATATTATCCATCTAGGAGGTGCTTTTTCCGAGGAACAAGGCCATTCTGTGTTGTTTGGGACCTTATTGCACGTGGGCCATCTGCTCGACCTGGAGGGGGAAATTTTGGCGTATCGTCATCATTTAATCAAGGTGGGTTTTGCAGAGTGGAAAGTGTAAACACGCTCCTCCTCCTCCTCCTTCTTGTTTACATTTTCTTCCTCCCCTCTTTGTCCCTGTCTTCTCCCAGCTTTCCCTGCACGCACTGGATATTTCTCCTCTCTCCCCCCTTCCTCCTCATCCTCCTCCTCCTGCCCTCCTCCCTTCATGCTCTCTCCCACAGCTGCCTTGTCCTTTGTCCTCCCTTCTTTCCGCCTGTGCCAACTCTCCTATAAATGTGAGAATACCCAAATTACAGACGGAGAGAACAAAAACTGCGCTCTGTGCAAACTTTCACATGGATACTTGAGTATTTTGTCGCAAATCTGATCAAAATGTTTGCAGTAATACTTCAAATACCGCAGTATGACACCTCTCATCTGTCACTAGTAAGAGTCGGGATAAGTCCAGTGTACACAGTCTCCTCTCATCCCTGACATTGAATGGTTGTTTACCCATCATACCGTTTACATTATTCAGATTGTATTTACGGATCAATATGGCCGCCGCCGTTGCGTAATTAACATGAGTAATTACTGTGCTTAATTTAAAGGGTTCATAATGGCTCTGCGAAACATTGACCCGTGACAATTGATTGATCCCTCCTTCCTCTAAAACCAGGTCCCTGCTAATCACTACGTAATGAGGAGTGTGCGTGTTTGTTTGTGTGTGTGTGTGTGTGTGTGTTGAGCTTGGGTGGCTA